>JASKMD010000009.1:38047-136658 GCA_030144725.1 Haematococcus lacustris | reverse complement strand
AGACCGTTGAGCACGGCCCACACTACCGCTGTGTCGTCTGCCTGAAGACCAGGCATGACATGGTGTTCGCTGTTTACATCGTGTTTGCATGGTGTGTGACATGGCATGACATGGTGTTCACTGTTCACTTGGTAAGTTTCATCTTATTGAAACTGTGTTGCGCAATGAAAGATATGCCTGCGAGTGATGTGGGGAGTTTCTCAATGACATGGCAATAAATCTGATCAGGGAAGCTGCATGCAGTGTAGGTCAGCCGGCAGGTCGGTCAGGCAGCCCAGAGCCGTTCGAAACCCCTCCTTGACACCCCCACTGACCCCTCCTTTGACCCCCTTTTGCCCCCCCCTCGACTCCCCCTTTGACCCCCTTTTGCCCCCCCCTTGACCCCCCCTTTGACCCCCTTCTGACCCCCCCCTTGACCCCCCTCCTTTGACCCCCCTCGGCCCCCCCCTTTGACCCCCTTTGACCCCCCCTTTGACCCCCCCTCCTTTGACTCCTGCCAGTGCAGTGCGGTGCCGAGCTCACCTTGGCTATGTCCCCTGGGGCGATGTGAAACAGGGGGCAGTCAGTAGCCACAGCTGGGCTGGAGGCCAGGCCCTGCAGCTGGCTCAGGCCATTGAAGCCCGGCTGCCCTCGATGGAGAAGAAGGTGGGAGGGGGGGAGGAGGGGGGAGGGTCGGGCAACACCGCCACTCCCACCGCCTACAGAGCAGCCAGGAGGTGTGGGCAGGGCTGAGTCAGGGCTGAGTCAGGGCTGAGTCAGGGCTGAGGCAGGGGCTGAGGCAGGGCTGAGGCAGGGCTGAGGCAGGGCTGGGGCAGACTGTGATTACAGGTAGGAGGGGACAGGAGTGGACAAGTCTGGAATAGAGCGGGAGAAGTCAGAGTCAAGTCCTGGTTATGGAGGGGGAAGGGGAGGAGGAAGGGGAGGGGGATGAGTAGGAGGTTAATGAGGAGGAGGAGGAGGGGGAAAGGAGGCTCCCCTCCCCCCCCTCCTCCTCCCCTTCCCCTCCCCTCCCCCCTCTTACCTCCTCCCCCTCCCCCTCTTACCTCCTCCCCCTCCCCTGATCTTGTGATACGTCACCTCCCCACCTTCAAAGCAGCACTGAGTGGTTCCAGCTGGTACAAGGTGGTGAGTGGGATGCTGCTAGCGCTGCTGGCGTGGATCTGCTGCCCGGTCATCTGCGTGCCGTCAGCCAGCAGGGGGGGCAGGACCAGGGCGCGGGCCGGTCTTGCGCGCTAGCAGTGCTCCGTACACCAGGCTCAGGCGCTGGTTGGTGAAGCCGTTGCACACCTGGCCAGGCTCAGGGAGGGAGGGGGGAGGGGGAGAGGGGTGGGGGATGGGGGAGGGTGAAGGGGGTGGGGGATAGGGGGAAGAGGGGAGGAGGGAGGTGGGAGGGGGAGATGAGTGGGTGGGGGGCAGGTGGTTGCTTTTGTAGGGTGGTGGTCAGGGGGGGTAAGCCCCAGTGCTAGTCGGGCAGCCAGGTGCAGCCACCTCCTCCGCCACCCCCCCTGACCACCACCTCAACTGCTCCCAACTGCTTTGGTAGGGTTGCGAGCGGAGGGGCTCAGAGGGTGGAGGGAGGGGGGGCAGGGGGGGCAGGGGGGGCAGGGGGGGCAGGGAGGGGTGAGGAGCGTGGGGGAGGAAGCGTGTGTGGGTGTGGCGTGAATGGCGAAGGGGGGGTGCGAAGGCCAGTGGTTGGGGGCTGGGGGGGCAGGGTGAGGGGGTGGGAGGAGGGAGGGGAGGGAGGGTGAGGGGGGGGGGGGGGGGGGGTGCAGTCTGTTGCGCAGGTAGGGTTGCTGGCAGAGGACCTGACCCATGCCTGCTGTCACCCCCTGGGGTGCACTGCTGCCCAGCCATGCTGCCTGCCTGCATTCTGGTCATCTCACACAGGCTGGGGTGGTTGATTATTGCGTGATGACCTGGCTGCACGCCTAGAAACTGGCTGCTGGCCCACCTGTAGCACCTGCCTGCCTGCCTGCCTGCCTGCCTGCTTGCCTGCCTGCCTGCCTGCCTGCCTGCCTGCCTGCCTGCCTGCCTGCCTGCCTGCCTGCCTGCCTGCCTGCCTGCCTGCCTGCCTGCCTGCCTGCCTGCCTGCCTGCCTGCCTGCCTGCCTGCCTGCCTGCCTGCCTGCCTGCCTGCCTGCCTGCCTGCCTGCCTGCCTGCCTGCCTGCCTGCCTGCCTGCCTGCCTGCCTGCCTGCCTGCCTGCCTGCCTGCCTGCCTGCCTGCCTGCCTGCCTGCCTGCCTGCCTGCCTGCCTGCCTGCCTGCCTGCCTGCCTGCCTGCCTGCCTGCCTGCCTGCCTGCCTGCCTGCCTGCCTGCCTGCCTGCCTGCCTGCCTGCCTGCCTGCCTGCCTGCCTGCCTGCCTGCCTGCCTGCCTGCCTGCCTGCCTGCCTGCCTGCCTGCCTGCCTGCCTGCCTGCCTGCCTGCCTGCCTGCCTGCCTGCCTGCCTGCCTGCCTGCCTGCCTGCCTGCCTGCCTGCCTGCCTGCCTGCCTGCCTGCCTGCCTGCCTGCCTGCCTGCCTGCCTGCCTGCCTGCCTGCCTGCCTGCCTGCTTGCCAGCCAGCCTGCCTGCCAGGGCCTGCCTAGTCACCTGCCCTGCCTGCCTGCCTGCCAGAGCTTGGCACCTTGGCTTGCCCTCGACTGCTTCCTCTGGACCATGGCCAGGGCCTGACGGAAGCTCTTGGCACCTTACCTGAATTTGCAACGTGCGCAGTGGGGCTGAGGTGGCCGCCTGCTGCTGCTGCTCCTGCTGCTGCTGTTGTTGCTGCTGTTGCTGTTCTTGCTCCGTGGCTTGGTCCGACAGAGGCTCCACCGTAGGTTCAGCAAAAAGCCTGGTTGGGCCTTGGGCTGGGATGGTGAGTGGGAGCTGCGTTGACCTCAATTGGATGCGGTGGTGCCAGAACACAACACCGAAGTAGGCGAGCGTCATTGCGAACAGAACGAGAGTCATCCGGGTGGGGCCGGAGCAGCACGCGGTGCCGGACTTGCGTGGGCGGTGGGCGATGGGCATCATTGCGCAGGTATGCCAATGCGCCTCACATCGCCACTAATGCGAGGCAGTCACAATTTCTTGGCGGGAACATGCTTCCACATGCGGATGTTGGTAGGATCCCATGCGGCGTAGGGGTAGTTCAATGTCTTGGCAGGAAGAAGGGTCACATTTGTGTTAGCTTGCTCATGAATATGCCTTATGCTACTGCGGTGGGCAAGTCAAGGCTGGGCAAGTCAAGGCTATCAGGCTGCACGTACAGCTTCAACTCCAGATGAGCGCTATGAGAATGGCTTCAAACGCGCTCTAAACTATGTCGGGCCTGCTTCCTGCGCCGAAATTGGTACTGCCTGCTGCTTCGGCGAGATTTAATAGTTGACTGTCGAGATTGTTGCGTTAGCGGCTATAGTGTTCTGAGGTATCCATCGTAGATCAGGGCGTAGTCCATCTACCTGGGAATCGGACCCAGCCTCAGAACACCTCACCACTCACACATTTCTCATAGGAGACTTTGAGACCTTTCAGATATTCTGTCCGCATGCAATCTTACTCAGCATGGTCACGTAACATTCCCCCCCACCTGGCTCAGCTGCACTCAGCTGACCACCGTGGTGTTGCCCCGCTCAGGCACATTGTGCCGTCACTCGCGCCCACACTAGCGCTAGGTGTCTGAGTTCCATTCATGTCACTACCATCAGGCCTGGGCCTCAGCCTCAACATCATCCTTAGCTTCAGCCTCGCCATCAGCCGGCTCCTCAGCCTCGGCACCCATGTTGTGCTCTGCCATGTACCTGGCCATCAGCTCTTGGCAGCCCACCAGCTGTGTGCTCAACTCCCATGTGTCATGCTCGTCACCGTGTCCATGCCACATGACCACTTGAACTCGAGCCGTCTCTTCTTACTCTTGCCCTTGCGCTTGCCTTTGCTAGGCTCCAGCCTGTGGCCCACCACCTTCTCCACTGTGTATTGGGGCTCTCCATCTAGCCACTGCACAGGAGGTGGTCCAGCCAGCCTAGGCACTGCCCCTGAAGCATCTGTGCGATAGGGCTTCACCAAGGACACATGAAACACGTTGTGGAGTCGAGACCACTCGTCTGGCAGCCACAGCTTCACAGCTGCCTTGCCCACCATGTACTGCACACTGAATGGGCCCACATAGCGAGGCTTCAGCTTACGGACTCCAGGCTGGTCAGCCTTACCCCTCATGTTCTGTGTGCTCAGTAGCACCATGTCACCAGGCAGGTAAAGTACCTCACGCCGTTTGTTATCCTGATGTGACTTCATGCGCTTCTGCGCCCGCGCTAGGCACTGCCTCGCCTGCTCGACCGCTGTCTTCATGCCCTTCACAAAATCATGCGCCTGCGGCACCTTCTGCGGCAGGTCGAGCAGCTCAGCCAGCCGCGGATGATAGCCATAACTCAGGTAGAATGGCGTGCTCCGGACCGACTCCTGCCAGGCATTGTTGATGGCGAACCCCCAGTCCAGCTGGTCAGGCCTGATGAAGTGCCTTAGCATTTCCTCAATCACCCGCTCTGTTTGGCCATCTGTTTCAGGGTGGTAGGCGCTGGATGGGTTCACCTGGACCTGGAGCAGCTTGGTCACCTCAGCCCAAAACTTGTTGTGGAACTGGGGCCCTCTGTCACTGACCACACTCCTTGGCATCCCATGCAGCCGGAACACATGCTCAAGGAACAGCTTTGCATACTGTGTGGCAGTCATGCTCTCCCAGGTCTTCACCAGGTGTACCATATTTGTTAGTCTGTCCACAAACACTAATATTGAGTCATATTTGTTGGGCCCACTTGCAGGTAGCTTCACTATGAGGTCCATTGACACGCTGTCCCACGGTCTCTCCGGTATGGGCAGCGGCTGCAGCAAGCCAGCAGGCTTCTTGGCACTTGACTTGTTTTCACTTGGCACGAGTGGCAGCTGCGCACATAGCTCTTCACATTCTCCGACACACCGGGCCATGTAAACCAGCGCGTCACCTGCTCAAGGGTCTTCGTCATACCCAGGTGACCAGCAGACCTGGTGTCATGCATGGTGTATATCACTTTCTTCCGCAGCGCAGCGTCATCAGGAACCACCACTCTGCCTCACTCAGTCAGCCACAGCCCCTCATGCTGGTACAGCTGCGATGTGAAGGCCTCATCAGCAAAGCGTGTGTCAGCCGCGTAGGCTTCTTTGATTGCCTGCATTAGGGTTAAGGGACCCGACTCAATTGGGCTGCAGTCACCACCTTGTTTGTTTGATTTGTTTTGTGACTCTGTTATTTGTTGTTGCTGCCGCAGGGCTTCCCCCCCACCTGGCTGCGCCCCCTTTTGATGTGCACTTGTCATTCTTGCCTGGCCAGGCGTATGGGCAGCAGCCAAATCATCAGGTGGGGCCAATTGGCCTGCTCTTTGGGCAGCCTCCAGGGCAGCCACCTGCCCCAGCTCAGCACTCTCTCGCAGCCGGGCAGCAGTGCGGCGTGTAGCGATGGCGTAGATCAGCCCTTCAGCCCGGGAGCTTAGCGTCATGATCACAGTCATGGCGTCTTCAGAGTCAGCATTGTGTGGTGATGATGAGCTTGTTAGCGCCACCTCATTGGCCAGAGCGGGGTTACGGCTGATAGGGTCAGCCACATTAGTTGCACCGGGTATGTATTTGATCTCATACTTGTAGCGTGATAGCTCTTCCATCCATCTGACCTGCCGCCTCGACAAGTTGGGCTGTGTTTGCAGGTAGATGAGGGGATTGTGATCAGTCAGGCTTGTAACATCAACCGCTCCATGTCCAAATAGCACCTCCACTCTCTGACTGCTCTGATTATACCCAGCAGCTCCTGCTCTCCAGTGGCATAGCGCATCTCAGCTGGGGACATCTTTTTACTTGTGTAAGCAATTGGCCTGCCATCTTGCATCAGCACCCCACCGGTGCCTACCAGCGACGCATCGGTGCACACTACAAAAGGCTTGCTGAAGTCAGGCAGAGCCAGCACAGGAGCAGAGCACAGCGCCTCTTTCAGGCCATCGAATGCTTCTAGCTCGCTACCCCCAAAGTGTTCCCAGTCATACGCAGCAGCCACTTGCTTGCTGGTCAGATTCGTCAACGGCGCAGCCAGAGAGCTGAAGTTGGGTATGAACCGCCTGAAGTAGTTTGCCAGCCCCAGGAAGGCCTGCAGATCCTTCAGGTTGCGCGGAACGTGCCACTCCCGAACCACTTTCACTTTTGCTGGGTCGACTGCCATGTTCGCCCACAATGTGGCCGAGGAACGCCAGCTCTGTTTTGTTGAACTCGCACTTTGATCGTTTGGCGTTGAGCTTGTGCTGCCTCATGAGCTCCAGCACTTCTTTCAGATGTCGCACATGCTCCTCAGCAGTATTGCTCATGACCAGGATGTCATCAATGTAAACCAGCACAGACTTGTTGATCAGAGGTCGAAACACGTTGTTCATGACTCGTTGGAAGGTAGCAGGAGCGTTTGTAAGCCCCAAACACAACACTTTAAACTGGAACTGCCCCATGGGCGTCAGGAATGCTGTCTTGGGCCGGTCCGCCTCACTGATCCTGATTTGATGGTACCCGGATTGAAGATCAAGGGAGCTAAACACCTTCTTGCCAGCCAGCTTGTCAAAGAGATCATCAATCCTCGGCAAGGGGTATCTGTCTTTCACCGTCAGTTTGTTTAGTGCTCTGTAGTCAACACACATCCTCAACGACCCATCCTTCTTCTCCACAAACAGCACAGGGGCTCCATAGGGGCTGCTACTGGGCTCTATCAGCCCCCTGGCCTGCAGCTCTGACACCTGTCTCTTGACCTCAGCCTCCTCCTTGGGGCTCAGCTTGTAAGGCCGCTTGTATGGTGGCGAACGCATCAGTCTCCATCCTGATGGTGTGCCCTACACCCCTGTCTGGGGGCAGGCCTGGTGGCATGTCCTGGAACACATCAGAGTACTCATCTAGCACAGCCTGCAGCTCTGCATCTGTGACCAGCTCAGGTTTGTCCTTGTCACTGCTCTCCTTGCAGCCTGCCACTGCAGCAACCAGGCTCCCCTTGTGCCAGCCCTCCTTGTCACTTTCACTGCCAGGCTGCACCAACAACAGCAAGCTGCGGCATCCCTTGCGAAGCAACCTCGCCGTCTGTCCCACGCTGAGCCCTCCTGAGGCTACGGCAGCCTGAGTTACGGCTTCAAACGATGGCAGGTGTTTTAGGAGTGCCAGCAGGTTCACCGGTTTGCCCTCAGGCGACAATAACGTGCACACCCCGTGCTTCGGTTTCATCACCACGTCGTTGGCGAACAGCCAGTCCGATCCCAGGATTAAGTCGACACCCTCAATTACTCTGGGTATGACTCTAGCCATTACGATGGTCTTGCCCTTCTGAATCTCCACCAATTCAGCACCACACGCTCATTGTTGGCCGTCAATACTGGTGTTGGCCTCATGGCTTCCTTCTCCAACGTAGCATCAGATGGGTCTATCTTGTGCTTTTGCAGCCACTGATCACTGATGATGCTGAAGGTAGCGCCAGTGTCCATCATAATCTGGCATGTCCTGCTTCCAAAGCGGCGTTGCACGGCACCACTGGCCAACAAGCCAAAAGTAAGACTCAAAGTCCCTGTTTCGCAGCACATCTTCCAAGCCTCAGGCAGGCTCACGTTCGTTCTGACCACATGCTGTGCCGCTGGTGCTCCTGGCAGCAACCGACCACTTGCGTCTCCAGCACTTGCAGTCAGGCGCCCCCAACATGGGGTTGGTAATATGCATGCGATTACTCCCTCAATACTGCACCGTTTTTGATAGCGTTTATCACATTGGTATCTGCAAAGCAATGCGCATCATTTGACCATCAGCGCAAGCCATTGGAGTCTTTGCTCGCGTACTGCCACATGTGCCCGCGAACAAATAACAGCGGCGAGACGGGTATCCTTGGGACGGTGAGCCACATCCCTGTGGCGCCATCTATCTGGCGCAGTGAGCGGGTTGTGCACACATGGAATGTCCGGCAAACACCCAACGCGATGCCTGCCGGGCGTGCAGGGCACCTAGACGGGGTGAATGAAACATAATAGATGTGCTCACTTCCGCCGAATACACCATTTGGGTCGGCGCACACTGAGGTATCACCGGTTTACACCCCCCCCTCCTCCACTGTGTCCTTCACTGTGTTGCATCCGCTGCACCCACACGAAAATGGCCACACTATGTTTGTTCTAGACCCGTTGGCGAGTTTCTTGAAACAAATAGCACATTAGACAGCCCAGGCCTCTGTCAGTTTGACATCTTCAAAGTGACATCATGTTCTCCAAGCGAAATCAGGGCCACGGGGCTGTGGGGTGGCAGTTGAGCTATGAAACTTTGCACGCAGGTGGATGGCATGTAGGGGAGTGTAACTCTCAGAGGAGCCGAGTCCAAACTCGGTCATGGTGTGGAGTTGTGCGACTGACTGCATGGCTCTGGCCCTGAGATCGGCTAAGGGAGTTGGGGGTCACAGACCAAAGTGAGCTTTTGGCTTAGCTGAGTATGAGCGTTTGTAACAATGTCTAAGAGGAGCGTAACCTAGTAAGTAGCATGCTGTAAGTCCCAATGGTCGAGCTGTGGCATTGCCCTCTAGGTAAGGGGGGGAGGTGGGCTCATTGCCACATCGCCGCAACCGCTTTCCGATCCGACTGCTGCTGCCGACACGCATGCGCATGTAGAGCAGCCTAAGTGACGAAGGCGGTCGCAGCGATGACGGCATGCCCCGCAACGGCCCATATTTGAATCACTAACTTCGATGCTTTGTTGTGCACGGCCTACTCGGTGTATGTTTATTCTGGATGGGTGAAAGGTAGCTGGCTGGGTTGGCTACATACTGAGCCAGCTAGCATTAAATTTGGCGCAGCGAGTGCAGAGTTACAGCCGTCCTACTACCAGGGGTCGGTTTACTGCAAATTTTTGAATGTTGGGGGCGCCTGACTTGCAGGCCAGCTCCGCCAAGATTCGCAAGCGCTCCATGCTGGCTTGCATCCCGCGCTTCCAGAAACTGCTTCTCTGCGCTCACCCTCCTCACGCCCATTGCTTCCTGGGCCACCACTACGCTTCCCTCGCTCACGGGACTCTTGCAACTCCCGCTCTTTTGCGGCCAGCTGAGCTTGCAAGGCCTCCACAGTTCTTTGCAAGTCCTCCGGACTATTGCCCCCTTCCATCGCCGCTCTCGCAGAATTTCCCTCAGCCGACTGGGTCATTGTACCGCACAAAGGCCTTCCGCACGCAGGCTCACTAGCCACACAGGCTCACTAGCCACTCAGGCTCTCAGCTCTCACAGGCTCACTAGCCACTCAGCGTCCGCACTCCGCCGTCGCCTCACGACTTTTACAAACTGGCGCACTACAGTCGCTTCAATACAACCACGCTTCCACACGCTCTCTGTCGCTCGTCTCAAACTCACCCAGTCCGGCTCAGGGCATCGGTCGGAAACCACTGTTGCGTTAGCGGCTATAGTGTTCTGAGGTATCCATCGTAGATCAGGGCGTAGTCCATCTACCTGGGAATCGGACCCAGCCTCAGAACACCTCACCACTCACACATTTCTCATAGGGGACTTTGAGACCTTTCAGATATTCTGTCCGCATGCAATCTTACTCAGCATGGTCACGTAACAGAGATGATAGAGAAGCTGCACCCACTCATGCACTCCCAATTATTGCAATTATTGTATTTTGGTACACTGTATTGGCACAAACAACGGCACGACCCCCTCGGAACCCTGATGCTGCTACAGACTACCACGACAGCAGTTTAATCAACTCCACAAAAAGTAAGCTCATGCTGTGCCTTGCACCTAACAATACACGCCTGTAAGCTTGCACAGCTTATTCATTACGATGGGACGCAGGTTATGCCAGGTGCGCATCAACACTTGAGACCACCCTGCGTGCCATTTGCACAGCGGCCATGTCAACCGGCGACGCCCAGGACCAGGCTCGCGACGCGTACAGACCCAGCGCTGCGTGCTGGGACCACGCCGGACTGCCAACTCAGCGAGGTTGACCAAGCAGACAAACGAGCAAGCTTGCGTCACTTTCATCCGGCCAAGCTGCTCATCTTCTGGGCTTCTACACCTGCTACCCCTGCTGCTGCTGCCGTTCCACATCAGCGGACCTGTCTGATGCGAGGTGTCAGTGCTGTGACCACTGAATGCTCTTGATGTCCACGCCCTCCTGCACCATCTCCCACAGCGGGCTCATCTCCCTCAGCTTGTTCACATGGTCCACCGTCATGGACACAGCGCGGTCCACCTCAGCCTCAGTGGTGAAGCGGCCGATACCGTACCTGCAGACGCAGCCAGGCAGCTAGCTGTGCAGGGCAGTATGGGGCAAGGGGGAACGGGGTAGGGTAGAGAGGCAGGCAGGGAGGGATGGGATGGGGTCAACAGAGTAGGTAAGGAGGGTGGAGTAGGGTAGGCTGGGGCGGTGCCGTACCTGCAGACGTGCAGGGTGGGATGGGGCAAGGGGAGACGGGATAGGGTAGGGAGGCAGGGAGGGAGGGGGCAGGGCGAGCGAGGGCAGGGTAGGTAAGGAGGGTGGGATGGGCTGGGTTGGAGTTGCGGAGGGTAGGGTGGTAGGGAGAGGTTTGAGTCCGTTGCTAGCAGCAGGAGGAGCTGAGGAAGCAGCCAGGCAGCTAGCTGTGCAGGGCAGGGTGGTACAAGGGGCGGTAGGGAGGAGGGAGTGAGGGAGGGGGGCTGGGGCAGGACGTGGAGGGGTGGAGAAGCGAGGCACAGCTAGCCGGCCAGGAGAGTCCGCCAGTGCCAGCAAGCTAGATAGCCAGGATACAAGGCGGTAGAGCCAGGTGCGTGGGATAGGGAGAAAGGGGTAGGCAGATAGGGGTGGGTGGGCTGGGGTGAGGCAGGGCGGTGCAATGTGGTCCGTGCAGCACGCCCAACATGGCCAGATGCTGGTGTTGGACATATCCATCCCTGCCACCACCCCCCCCCTACTTGCACTTAACCTAACCCTAACCCTACACCTCTAGCTTTAAGCATACAGCACCCTTCCTTCACCTTCTCCTGCTCATGGGTCATCCCTGTCTCACCCTTCCCGCCCTCCCTCCCTGCCCCTACCCCCTACCCCCTCTCTCCTCCTCACACCCTCACTCCCTCTCCCCTTCACTTCCAGCTCCTCCCTGGTCACAC
This sequence comes from Haematococcus lacustris, assembly GCA_030144725.1. NCBI lineage: Eukaryota > Viridiplantae > Chlorophyta > Chlorophyceae > Chlamydomonadales > Haematococcaceae > Haematococcus > Haematococcus lacustris. Next base: position 125,518 of record JASKMD010000009.1, on the reverse strand, counting down.
CTGATGCTAGTGTGAGCCATGTCCTCCTCCACGCCCAGGGCACGCAGCACATAGGACGGCTCCAGGCTGGCGCTGGTGCAGGCGCTGCCGCTGGACACCGCGATCTCCTGCACTCATGCCACGACCCTCACTGCTGCCCCAACCACCGCTGCCCAACCACCGCTACCCAACCACTGCTGCCCCAACCACCGCTGCCCAACCACCGCTACCCAACCACTGCTGCCCCAACCACCAGCTCAAGAATCAGGACAAGGGCGCAGGGAGCAGCAGAGCATGCTGAGCAGGACGTACTGCCCCGGCCACCAGGTCAAGCACAAGGCCAGGAGTAAAGAGAGGCGTGCAGCAAAGACGGGGCGTGTAGGTTGTGCAGCCCGTGCGGGACGAGAGCAGAGAAGAGTGAGAGTGAAAAAGTGGGCACGGGGACAAGGACAAGGATCCTGACCACTGCTGGGGGGTGTGCAGCGGGGCGCAGCAGGGGCGAGAGTAGGGCAGGGCTGGGGCTGGTATGATTGCTGGATGCTGGATGTACTCCAGGGAGGGACCAGGGGGGTCAGGGTAGGCACAGATACGTCCGAAAATGGGGAGCAGGGGCAGGGGCGAGGGCAGGGGCAGGGGCCTCAGAGACAGGGGCAGGTGTGGGTGCAGAGACTGACCTTGAGGCCCATGATGAGGGACTCCCCCTCCACGTAGGCAAACGACATGTTCAGGTTTCCGGGGTAGCGGTGAGCCAAGTCAACCGGGCCGTTCAGCTGCACACCCTGCAGAAGCCAGCCAGGCACACACGCTGGGGGACAACACTCTGCCTCCTGCACCTGCACCTGCCACTAGCTCCCCTTGCCCCTGCTCCTGTCCCTGCACTTAACGGCCCTGCCTGACCCACCCACCCTGACCCACCCACCCTGACCCACCCACCCTGACCCACCCACCCTGACCCACCCACCCTGACCCACCCACCCTGACCCACCCACCCTGACCCACCCACCCTGACCCACCCACCTCGTCCCACCCACCCCACCCGCCCCTCCCACCCCACCCGCCCCCTGAAGCCCCTGCCTTTGTCCCTGCACCTGATGACCCTGATCGTGCCTGCTTCCATACCCTGACCCTAACCTTCTCACTGTAACCCCAGCTCCTCATCCCCACCTGCAGCTGTGAGGTGAGGCCTGTGCGCAGCCTCTCCTCCAAACGCTTGATGTGCGCAGTGTCCTGCTCCAGCTCCTGGGGCCAAGCACAGCAGGAACAGGACCAAGCTTGGAGCAGCAGGGAGAACAGGGGAGGAGGTGCGGGCAGGGAAGGAGGCGGGAGGGCGGGCTAGCAACGAGCAAGCTTACACATGATAACGGGGGCCATGACGCAATGGGTGAGCTGGGTGGGTGGGCAGCACCCTTACAAGAGGCCTCATGCACTTGAAGCCAGCCGGATCAGCGTATGTGTGGGGCTGGGCAGTCAGGGGTAGTCAGGGCTGCAGCAGAGCAGGAGCAGTACACAATTGCTAGCGGTATACTGCAACAAACCAGGCAGGCAGGCAGGTAGGCAGGCAGGCAGGCAGGACGAATAGCCGGGCAAGAGCAGGCAGACAACTCTCACCTCCTAGCCCTAGGCTGTAACCCGCATCCCTGCCTGCCTGCCTGCCTGCCTGCCTGCCTGCCTGCCTGCCTGCCTGCCTGCCTGCCTGCCTGCCTGCCTGCCTGCCTGTCCCTGCCCCCCACCTTCGCCGCCACCTCACACGCGGCACCCAGCCCGACCACCAGGGGTGTGGGCACGGTGCCGCTGCGAATGCCGCGCTCCTGCCCTCCCCCGGACATGAGAGCCTCCAGGCGCACTCTGGGGCGGCGCCGGATGTAGATGGCCCCAATGCCCTTGGGCCCGTACAGCTTGTGTCCTGAGATGGACAGCAAGTCTACCTGCGAGGCACAGGGGCACAGTCGTGCTTAGTGGCAGCAGCAGCAGCAGCAGCAGCGGCAGCATCAGAGGTACCTCCACACACCTGAACACTGCCCTTCTCCAACCCACCACCTGACCCTGACCCTGACCCGTGGCAGAGCCAGCAAGCCGGGCAGCAGCAGCCACCAGCAACAGCAGCAGCAGGGGCAGCAGCAGTTGGCTGCAGCCATGTCAGCAGTAGCGGCGTCCACAGCAGCGGCTTTTAAAGGAGTGAATGAAAAAAGTGTGACATCAGGTCAATTGCTGTGGCGCATGGTGGAGCATAATGTGCAACCAAGGGTCTGTAAAGAGGTTGCAACCAAGGACCTTTGAGGAGTGTGAGGACCAGCAGCAAGGGTAGGATGTTGACCTGTTGCCAGCGTGAATTGCTGAAGAGACCTAGTAGAAAGAGACCACCATGACACCGACACAATTTGCCATGCACTGTCTCCTCTGTATCCCTTGCCTGCCTGCCTTGCCCCTGCCCTTACTTCTAACCACCTGCCTTTTCTTCACCCCACCATCTGCCCCTGACCCTGAAGCTGCGCTTACCTCCACCCACCTGCCCTTCTCCACCCCACCACCTGCCCCCTGGCCCTGTCCTTGCCCCAGCACTGGCCTTGAGGTCGTTGACATTAACAGGTACTTTGCCCACAGCCTGGGCAGCATCCGTGTGAAAGAATACGCCATGCTCCCGACAGAGCGCCCCAATTTCCTTCATCGGCTGCACCACACCTGATGGTGGATTAAAAATACATTCAGAGTGAGAGGCAACAAAAGGAGTGAGGGTGGACATTGAAATGATGACATGTCTGGGTGTGTCTGACCCGGCCCTTTTCCCAACCACCCCACATCCAAAATGTTGGACCGGGATGCAAGGGGGGGTGTACCTCAGATAGACCTATCTATGGTATATCTAACCTGATGGCATATCTTACCCCACCCCCACCTGCCTATCTATCTGACCAGACCCTCCCCCCAACCACACTAACCTCTCCCCTCACCCCACCCCCACCTCCCCTTTCCCCACCTCCCCTACCTTGCTCCCATACCACGCACCACCACAGCCTGCGTCACCCCCCACCGCCCATCCTCGCCCCCGCCCCCACCCCCGCCCCCCACCCGCTCTTACCAATCTCGTTGTTGACCGCCATCACGCTGACCAGGGCGGTGTCGGGCCGCAGGGCGTCCCTCAGCTGCTGCAAGTCCAGCAGCCCGTCCTGCTGCACTGGCAGGTAGGTGACCTCGTAACCTCGCTGCTGCAGCCACCTGCAGGCAAAGCCAAGCCGGTGAGCAAGCTGCTCCTCTGCACTCACCAGCAGCGCACAGTCAGCCACATTCATGGCAACCGCCCATGTACGCTGCGTTCACCTGAACAAAATTCATTGGCCTGGCAACCCTCACCACCTCGTTCAAAGCCAGGAGGGTCTTCTTGAAGCCGTACACCACAGTGCGTCATCACCCATGTTTGAGATTGCTCAAAAACGTTTCGCCCCTCTTCCCTCTACTGCCTGCCCACTCCCCCCAGCTGCCTGCCCCCTTTCCCCTGCTGCCTGCCTCCCCCCCCCTGCTGCCTGCCCCCTTCCCCCCTCCCCCTGCTGACCTGCAGGAGTCCAGGACACACTTGTGCTCCGTCTGTGTGGTGATCACATGCTTCTTCTTGTCCTTGTAGAAGCCGGCCACGCCCTTGAGGGCCAGGTTGTTGGATTCGGTTGCCCCTGAGGTGAAGATGATCTCTTTGGGATCCGCACCAATAAGGGATGCCACCTGGATCAACCACCAAACTACCGATTGAAGCGACCACCAACCTACTAACTCAAACAAATGGCCTTGACTGATTGTACTATAAGTAAGCAAGCGAGTGTAAATCACAGAGTACATGTGTGATAGGTGGTAGTGATGTGTGATCAACAAAACAAGAGCTGTAGGCAGTGGACAGGGCGAGCCAAGCAGCAGCAAGGGGGGGAGCCATAGGCAGGCAGGGGGTCAGCAGGAGCAGCAAGGGGGGGAGCCATAGGTAGGCAGGGGGTCAAGGAGAGCAGCTCACCTGCGCCCGCGCCTTCTCCACCGCCTCCTCAGACTCCCAGCCGTACAAGTGGGTGCGCGAGTGAGGGTTGCCATACTGCAGGGCAGCCAGGTCAGGTCAGGGTCAGAGGACCAAGGCCAGGGTCAGGGTCAGAGGGTCAGGGTCAGAGGGTCAGGGTTAAGGTCAGGGTTAGGGTCAGGTCAGGGTCGGCATTGGGGTCGGGCTGGGGTCAGGTTGAGCTGCACCCCATTTCCACCTGATCGACCGTGGCCCTGTCCTGTCGCTTCCACCAGCTGTGGCAGCTGGCAGCTGGCCTGCTGCGCATGCGCAGCCCCAGCCTCCGCCCCCCGCCCCAGACTGCCCCAGATTATGCCACGCACATGGTGAGTCATGAAGGGCAGCATGGCGTCCAGCACGCGCGGGTCCATGGGGGTGGTGGCTTGCATGTCCAGGTACAGCGGGGTGCCACGCAGCCGAATGCCCTTCTTGGTGATGGCTGCTGAGCCTGAGGGGGAGGAGGGGCCGGAGGCTGCGGCACAGGGCAGACATACGGGGCGGGCCAGGGCGGTGGGCAGGGGCAGGTGCTGCGAGGCTAGCATGTCAACATCATCATCATCATCAACAACATCGACATCATCAGTACGTGGCAGGGCTTGCATGTGTGGTGCATATAAGTGACAGCAGAGGGGTGGCATGGGCGGGCAGGGCTAGCTGGTAGAGATCATCGCACTGACTTAGGCTGTGGCTGCTGCTGCTCAACGACTAGAACCTTGAAAAATGATCCTGGGGTGCAGCCCCCCAAGCATGTGCGGCAGCGTAGGCCGAATATGCTCAGGCAGCAGGCTCTGTATGAGCCCTGGCCCACGCGTTGTGCAACGTAAGTAGCGTCAAAACATAGGATGGCTGCGATTGTGCGGCTGGGAAGACCGAGACGTGTGCTCACCGGGCTCAAGGCTTTGTGGCTCGTCCGCATAGGCCGGTTCAGCAGCTGCAGCGGAGAAAGCTCTCGTTAGCGTTTGCGCGGTGCAGGATACGGAAGGCAGGAGTGCTTGCCGAAAGCGTGCGGCAAGAGCATACGCCGCGGCCCCAGCCTGCATCATCGCTGCAGCCGCTGGGCTCGATAGGGTCGATATCGACGCCGTGCGCGGAAAACGCGAAGAGGTGGGTATGCGGTTTAACAAGTAACTTGTGACAATTAACGAAGGGCAGGCGCGATGTAGGTGTGTGCTCGTGTAACGACCCACCATGCTGCTCCAACCTGCGGCGTTCGCAAAAGAATTACAGCCCTACAAGGTGCGTCAGGTCCCCAGCCATGAGCTTGCTTGACTGGCTTGCATGGGAGGCTAGGCGTGCGCCTCGCTTGTTGACGATTCACCAATGTTAACAATGACTCCACTGCCCAATAAGAAAAGACGACAACAAGCACATGGTGCAGAGAGGATGACTGTCTGCTCCATTCTGTTTATGCCATTGACTGCTGGCCTCTGACCCTGCTTATGGCTGCTGGCCGCTGTTCCTGCTACCCCCAAATGCTGCTCCTCCCGCTGCCCCTGCTGCTGCAGCGCGTGTTGGCCGTGTTGCTGCGTAGTACTTGCATCAGCTTGGCAGTGTCCAGCCCCCACCAGACCCTGTCTGAGCCAGCCGGCGCAGTGTTGCTGCGGGGGGGTCGCGTGCCACAGCGCACCCTGCTCAAGCTGCTGCAGCCGCACCAGCAGGACCTGGCAGGCGTCCTGTGGGGTCAGTTGCCCATGCCCACCTCACCTTCAGCCCACCTCACTTTTACTCACCTCAACGCATGCTTCCCCTCAGCTTCTCCTCAGCTTCTCCTCACCACCTGGGTTTGTCCCCACCAGCTGGCTTCACACATGCCCACACTAGCATTGGCATCTGTCGTAGCCACATGCTTGCATTGGATGCCTGGCTCTGTGCCAGGCTGCCTGGATCTGAAACCAGCCTCTGAAACTTGCCTGAACAGGCTGCGAGACGCTAAGCCAGAGGGAGGTGCTGCTCAGCCCCGCCTCAGCCGCCACTCTGCAAGAGCTGCAAGGTGCGAAATGTTGGGGACATGCGCATGGCTACAACACCTGGCTGGATACCCATGTCATGCAAATGAAAGACAACAAAATAGAGCATGTGACACATGCAACATAGTGCAGCCAGGATGATGCCAGCCCTGTGCACCATGGTTGTCAAGCATGGAGCACGTCTTCCCTACACTGCCTGCTGAAACTCGCCAAGCTGACTTGATGCGAGGTGTTGGCATGTGTCGAGAGTGCAAGGGATGAGATAGCATACTAGCACATGCTGTTGTTCACCATTCTCAACCACATTGAAAGGCCCAAGGACAGCCAGTCTAGTGCTCACTTTGGTGTTCTGGACAGTCGGCCTGGGTCCTTTGCTGCATAGAAGTAGGACTGGGAAGCTAGCTTCCTGCCTGGCAGCATCGCCAGGCTTAGAATGTGGGCTGCAAGCTGTAGGGGCGGCTGCACCCCAGGGAATGGGTAAACTCAGCTCGACTAACCGCTGTCAGTAAAGTTTCTGTTACTCAGTTCTGATTGCCTGTCAGTCGGTGCTGAAAGCTGATCCGTCCGTATCGATTGCTGATCCGTCAGTACTCACTGCTGATATGACAGTGCTGACTGCTGATCTGTCAGTACTGAAAGTGGGTGGTTGTGGTGTGGTGGAAGTCACAGCGCACATGTCTGCTGCTGTTCATTGTCTAGGCGTTCCAGTCTGGAATTCAACTGCCGTCACTGTCTGGGTGGGCCTGGTTGCAGATGTGGTGCGCACCCTCCACCCTCAGCCCCTGCCCTGGGCGTGGTGGGACCAGTGGAGCCCGGCTAGCCCTGCCTCCTGCAACCTCCCAATGCCGGGCGCTGCAGCCAATGCCGGCGCTGACGGCCTGGGTGCCGCGGTGGTGCAAAGCCGCAGAGGGCCTCAGGCTGCCCTGGTCCAGCCCCCACCCCACACCCCTCCCCACCTTCCCACACCCAAGGCTGCCCCTCCCCTGTCGCTGGAAGCCGCTGCCCACAGCCCGCTCCTGCCAGGGGGTGACAGCCAGCTGCCTCAGGCGGCCGGGCCATCAGGCGGTGGCGGGGCTGACAAGGGCCCACCCTGCAGTATGGCCGCATTGTTCCTGCAGCACTATCTTGACAGCCTGGGCGCCCAGAACACGTTTGGCTGATGTCTTTGTCTAGCAGATAGCTGGGCAGTGGGCTGGGCAAAAGGCTATGCAGCGCGCATGTTACGTTGCATGGCACGACTGGCAACGGTGTTGATTGGGTATGTTGCAGCTGTCCTGCGCACAAGGATTTAAAGCAGCGTGGTCCCAAGGTTTCATGGAGGTTCAAACCGTTTCCCATCCACCATGCCACCCTATAGCTACTGCAACTATGCCAGGCACAAGGCTGAAGACTAGGACCGGTCAAGTGCAGCCAGCTTGTGTACAACTGTGTGGGAAACCTTGCCACAAATACGTCAGTGCAGCCGCTTATCGCCGGCATGGGAAGTAGGAGTGACACCGCTTAGGCTGTCGGCCATCAGACTGCTTGGCCGCCCCCTCCCTCTTCTGCAATGCGCTGTAGGGCTAGGTGCACATTAGTTGAAAACGAAGGCATGTTACCTCCTGTTGTTGATATAGGTAGTCCATGCAGATAAGGCTGCCCTTAAATGAGGCTTGTGCCAGTTCATCCAAGGATGACATGCATAGCATTGACAAGTAACCCCCTCATGGCCGGCACGGTCTTTCATTAGTTCCTTGATTGCTGGCATTGTCGTGACTGCTGAACGAGCCGGCAAAGCTGGGCACTCAATATTTGTGTGTTGCACTGAGCACGATTTGGCCCCATTAAGAGAACTCGCATCTTTTTTGTTGCGGTTTCCGGCTGATAACCGCTCCACTCGTGTGGGCAGCGCAGGCCGGGTAATTAAGCTGCGCCACCACTTTTAATGGTTGAACCTGCAGCAGCCCCCGATAAGTACGTCAGCCGTCAGGTAAGCGAGCAAGTGGCCCTCATGTGAGAAGTGTCTATCACATATCGTGAAGAACTGCCAGCCAGGCACAGCACCCTGTTGCCTAGTATGTATGTAATAACATATCAGGTGACACTCTTTGCGGTGCATCAGACTATGTTAAGATCCCATGCTCAGGTACATCACAACCTTCAGGCGAGGCTTCTGGACGCTGTCGTGACAGTCAGCCTGGCGGTGGGCTTCTGGCTACTCATGCAGTGGTGAGTAGCACCCAGAGACGCAGCTCAGCAAAGGGAGATCCGCTGCAGGTGCTGTGGGTTGTGCAAATGCCTGGGCACAGCTGCCAAGAGAGTCAGATATGACACCTGCCTCTGAGCTTGGGACGCACTGGGCTAGTCCACGGGTGTCACTGCGCCACCTCAATGTCAAAGGGTGCTGCGGCCACCTGAATGTCAAGTGCATGGATGGGTGAAGCACTGCCCAAAGCCTTTCATACTCGATATCCTTCAGATCCTTCATTGTCGGATGCCGTTCCATCCCCTGCCCTGGCGACTTCTGCCTTTGACCCATACTCAACCAGTGCGGGACATGCCTGGGGCGGCCTGCCAACTACCAGGCTGTTGCTTGGCCGGGGTCATAGGGTGGCTATCTTTACATGGCGAATGGCTTAAGTGGTGACCATTATGCAGCAGCTGGCTCTGACAGCCTACCTCATCTCTGATGCAAGTGCTGCTTCGGCCAGCTGGAGTTCATAGCTAGTGTTGGGGGTGCACTTGGCAGCACATGGCAGCTGTTGGCAGTGATACATACACAACTCGTCAAGACCTGGGCATGAGCCCCAGCTGGCCTCACCGCATCGTCACATGCATGGCAGCTGTTCATAGGAGCAGGGTTGGGTCAGGGTTATGATCTGGGCCAGAGGGCGAGGAGTCTGTTGGGGTTAGGGTGTGATGTTAGGGCTATGCTTGAAGCATAATGGTTAGGGTTCAGGTTAGGGTTGTAGATCAAAGCACTCGGTTCAGTGTGATGTGTGATGCTTGCCAGCAGGCTGATGAGGTGCGTCTAGCCCTCACAGTCAGGCAATAGTGTAGGTGGTAGGCACACATGGCACCAAGTCCATGTGCATTGGGTATACTCCACGCAGCCCATCAACACCATTTGAGACGGGCCACTAGTGGTCCCTAATATGCCCGCTAGTGACCGCTAGTGGCCACTACTGGTCTGGCTCGAATGGATTCTCCAGTAAGGGACAAGGGGGCTGATGAGGTGTCTGCTTGGTTGACTTGATGTCGCAGGCTGACCAAGCATTCATCGCCACCCCGGATCAGCAAGGAGGAGTTGTGAGAAGCTGGGTGGCTGAGGACAGCCTAGCCATGCTGAAGCTGGGCAGGCAGGCCATCCAGGGAGTGGGTGTACGTGCCCAACAAGGCCCTGTCGAGCAGGTGGCAGCGCTGTTGGCGACGATAGTAAGCTTCACTAAAAGTGGTGTCAGCTTAGCAGTCACCAGCCCCCACCAGTGGGAAGCTGACAGGTACCTGCTGCTGGTCGCTGCAGGTGGCAAGGCTATGCAAGTGCATCAGGTATACACTTCACACAGCTCATTAACACCATTTGAGTAGTCTCGCTATTGATCCCTGGTGGTCCCTAGTGGTCCCACTCAAATGGAGGCCCTAGTGAGGGACGTGGGGGCTGGAGTGGCGGCTGATAGTGGGGTTGCCCCAAAGGGTCCACCGAGCTGCGGCAGCTCAGCTGGAAACCAGGCACAGATGGTGATGTAGTACCAGCTCAGCTGTTGTGGTCCTTGTCCTTTGCCCTTTCACGTGGACATGAATGGGTATTGCGGCTTCGCAAGTGGCCTGGCAGGGTGGCATGGCGGTAGGAGGGCAAAAGGGCAGAGGTCAGGGCGGTATGAGGGCACTCCACAACCACTCATGCCAATAGCATTGGGTTTGGGACTACATGTTTGTGGTGAGGGCATGTTGCTGTTGTTATTGTTATTGTTGTGGTCTTTGTTTGTTTACTCCGCCAGCCATTTATATGGCTGCATTGACCAAGGAACATGCACACGTTTCTGGCATGGACGCTTGGACATCTCTAACTGCTACATCTCTTGCTTAAGTTCTAGTAAGGAAAAGCTCTGCCTGCAACGCATGGAGGTTCAGCGCCTTAGCCCTCAACCTTGAGCCTTCATTGCAATCGAACACACGAATTGTGAACCACTACAAAACGGTGTTTTTTCTGTGTGGAGTTCCCATCGCATGGCATGCTCATGTCCTATACATGGCATACACATGGTCACGGTCGCCTACCACCTACAGCCAGGCCTGTGCGATACGGGGTTACGGGTTACGGATACGCTTACATTACTTACCGTAGCTCAGTAAGCACACGCGTAAGTTCCGCCTAACCGATCTGTAAGTTCCGCCGTAAGGGGGTCCATGCAAACATGCGGGCCATCTTTTTCGCTTCTCCCCTTCCGCCTTCCCTGCTTCCTCCAACCCTGCTTCACCTGTTTCCTCCAAATTTGTTTACTCATTGAGCCTATCTGCTTCCGAGTGTTTAGTACTTAGCACGTTGCACCCAACCATCTGCATAAGGTCACCCCGGCCATTGGCCATGCCAATCCGTGACAGGCCTGCCGCTCGCACCACGCCCTAGTGGAGGGTAGCGAAGGCTATCGCGGTAACTCACGCGCGCTAAAACTCCCGTTTTCCACTGAAGCCTCCCAGATCACTCCGCCCGCCATCCTCGCGGACTGTGAACATGCTCGCTCGCTGCAGCCTGGGGCTCAACAGGGTGCGACCGTACGTGGGTGGCAGGTCGAAGCGCAAGATTCCCTGGGTTGGGTCGGGACCCCTCATGGCTCACAACATCGCGCAGCGCGAGTGCATTGTGGAGGTACTTCGCAGTGACGTGGTGACCTCCGAACGCTCTGAGGGCAAGTACAGCCGGCGATCCGAATTTCTCCCAGCTCGAGTAACCCGACAAGGTTTCCTTGATGTAGGCGCGCACCTAATGCTATTTCTGCGGGGACCTAGGGACCAGCTCGGGGTAAGGACGGACACATGTAGCTAATACTGCGAGGCTACCTCTTTAGTGCGAACTTTGCTACGGACGCCACGGAGCGCCTCGCCACCCTGCTCTGGTAGGTGGGTCGCTGCTTGTTTGCGCTATCTCAAGTTTCGACCTGGTGGCGGGCGGTGTACTGGGACAAGGCTTCAGTGCAAAACGCGAGTTTTAGCGCGCGTGAGTTACCGCGATAGCCTTCGCTACCCTCCACTAGGGCGTGGTGCGAGCGGCAGGCCTGTCACGGATTGGCATGGCCAATGGCCGGGGTGACCATAAGCATCAACGTCTCTCTCAACCACGTGCTCTTTGGCTCACCCATGCTACTTTGGCTCACCTCCTGATCCTAGTCCTGATCGTGGTCCTGGTCCTTGTGGGTCTTGCGCATCCACCTCTCGTACTCCTCCCACTCTGCATGCTGGGAGGGGGTGGTAGTTGTAGGGCCAAGGTGGACGGTGGGCTGCGGGGGTGTTACAGTTCTGCTTTAAACCTAGTATGCATGTGATTTGAATGCGCCTGCAGGTCTTCCCAGCCCTGCATGCGAGATCGACTTTTGTCATGTTTAGTTTGTCATGACAGTTGGTAGTTTGTTCTTGGTTGATTTAATGCCTTGCACTGCTTATTGTAAGTACTTGGAACCTCACAGAACAAGGACAAGCCACTAAACGCAACAACGCTAATCCGAGATTCGAAACGTCGCGCGCTAAAGAGTACGTAAGCAGCAGCTACAGCAGTAGCAGCAGCAGATAGCAACAACAAGTAGCAACAGCCACATAGCAGGATCGCCTTGTCCGGCTGCAAATTGTTACTATCGTCCGCCGCCATCCTGAAGATACAGCTGTACTATAACAGAGAATTATTCAGGTGGTTTGGGCGGACGGTTGGGCGCACATGAGTACATAGGTTTGGGTGCAGGGCAGCCAAACCTATTTTCGCGAACGTTAAAGCGACGGCAAAGCCCCAGTTCTCGCGCGCTTGTTGTTGCTTGGGCTGTACTGTAGATGTACAGTTGACTGCCGCACAGTTGAATGCCAACGAGGCCTGCCGAGGCTGGAGATGACAGCCTGGCTGATGGCGTGCGCCGCGATGTCATCGCCGCATCCGGCGGTCAACTCTCAGCGTCCACACTGGCGTGCTACGCCACCCAATACAAGAAGATTAGGGCACTGTGCGCCAAGTACCCGGAGGGTATGTGGGACCTGGAGAACCTCGACGCACTTGCTGCTACAGGCATTCTAAATCAAATGCGGAAGGACTACGAATCATCGCCCGCTGACGGAATGGTAAGCTCCCAACCCATTCTGCAGCTGCTCATGCACTGCAGCACACCTGCAGCCTGCCGCTCCTCATGCACTGTACCACACCTACAGCCTGCTGCTGCTCATGCACTGCACTACACCTGCAGCCTGCTGCTGCTCATGCACTGTACCACACCTACAGCCTGCTGTTGTTGCTCATGCAATCTGCAGTCCTACTCAACATTGAGGCAGGTGCACGCCGTGCTGGCAATCAACTACAAGAAGCGCATATTGCGTCGCCCCCACGTTGGCCACCCATCAAACCTGATCGATGACGCCCTCTACAAGCAGGCCTACAAGAACCTGCTGTACGTTGTCAATGGTTGTGGAAAGAGGTGAGATGACACACTGAGATTGCAACTGACACCATGACACATGGACAACATGACACCAGCTAACCGCCTAGTGTGCTGCATTAAAACCTTGCAGGAAGGAAGGTGTGGAGTCACAAGATCAGTGCCCAGCAGGTGGCATCACCAGGATACAGCTAGCTGAAGTGTCACTGCATCTTGTGAAGGTGGCTGGCCTCAGCCCAGCGTTTTTAAGGTCAGATAATATCATCCTTATGCTCAGACAAGAAACAAGGGACTAAAGCAATGCATTCCTGTTGGCATCTGCAGGTCAGCCTTCACATGTATGTGGGCAGGGATATCCCGCTTTGATGACATCTGCCAGCTCTTACTCCAAGACCTGAGACCTCCTACCCTGCTGCCTACTGTGGGCCCTCTGCCTTGCTATCAGTATGGGTTCCTCTTCATTGGTGGCAAGACTAGCACCCCGGTAAGCCCTTGCCTGCCTGCCTGCCTGCCTGCCTGCCTGCCTGCCTGCCTGCCTGCCTGCCTGCCTGCCTGTCTGCCTGCCTGCCTGCCTGCCTCCATACCTGCTTGCCTGCCTGCCTACATGCATGAATGCAGAACGTAAAGCGCTATCAGTCCTTTACCAGAGCTATGAACTGGGTGGTGTGCCCTGTGAATGCCATTGGCCATTTCCTTTGGTACAAGTACGTCTTTGCTAACTGGGACATGCCACACCCTGACAGAACAAAGGGAGAGAGAGACCCTTGGTATGCTATGCACTGCAGCACACCTGCAGGCTGCTCCAGCTACTGCTCATGCATCGCAGCACATCTGCAGCCTGCTGCAGCTACTGCCCATGCACTGCAGCACACCTGCAGCCTGCTGCTGCTACTGCCCATGCACTGCAGCACACCTGCAACCTGCTGCTGCTACTGCCCATGCACTGCAGCACACCTGCAACCTGCTGCTGCTACTGATCATGCACTGCAACACACCCGCAGCCTGCTGCTGCTACTCATGTGCACTCAGCTGCTGCTGTTAGTGATCATGCACTGCTGCTATTGAACTTCGCAGGCTGACAGAGGCCTTCTTCTGTGTGAACAAGACGCATCGAGATAAGGCTGCCAGCTGGCAAGCAGTGGCAGATCAGTTTAAGAAATTGAAGACGCTGTTTGACATCCTCACTGACAGAGTTCTACACACCTTCCGCAAGGGTGCCTCCTATGACCTGTACTCCCAAGGGTAAGCCACTGGACATGTGTGCTTGCCCAGCTCACTTCAATGTTAGTGTTGGTGCGTGTCATTGTCACAGGGTTCATCTTGATCTCATTCGGATTGTGGGCAACTGGCTGGCTCCTGACAGCATGACCCAAGCTTACACTACGGGGCCATCACCAGTGGTCCTGGTGCAGCATGGGGATTGGCCAGAGATTGACAACAACTACCTGAAAGGCTATTTCCACGAAAGAATGCTCATAAAGGTTTGTCATAGTCAAAGGCAGCAGCAACTGCAGGCAACAAGTGTCAGTAGCTACTCAAGAAACGCAGCCCAAACAGTGCAAACAGCCTGGTGTGCACCCTGCAGGTGCCAAGCACTGCAATCCAAGGCCTGTTCCCCTTCCTGAAGGGGTATGAGGACGCAGCCTGCAAGAAGCGGACTGGCCGTCCCGCCGCAAGGCTTGTGGCCCAGGCCATGACTAGCATTGGCGAGGTCGTCTTGCAGGACTTCATACACCAAACTGCCGCTGATCAGCTGGAGGGCACGCCCCCAAACCTGACCAGCCCCTTGGCCATGCACATGTGGAGCCTGCCAGAGGTCCCGGTCTTGGTGAACATACACATCAACAATCTGAAGACCAAGGTGATGCTCTTGTCCACCTACTGCTGCTATTCTTCTCTCCTGCTGCAGCTGCTCCACTACCTCACTACTGCTCCACTACCTCACTGCTGCTCCACTACCTCACTACTGCTCCACTACCTCACTGCTGCTCCACTACCTCACTGCTGCTCCACTACCTCACTGCTGCTCCTCTACCTCACTATGCAGGCCTTTGAACATAAAAGACCACATGGAGTTCATGACGAGTTGCTGGTCATCCGTGACACCTTGGCTGGGCTGCCCAATGCTCTGATGGGGATGGTTATGGGCAACCCAACCCAGACCCCTAGCCAGCTGGGAACCCTGCCCCCTCAACTGCTGAGCACCCTGTTGCCTAGCCTGCTGGAGGGCATGCTGCCGAGTCTGTTGGAGCGAGTGCTGCCTACTTTGCTGAACATAGTGATGGGCAGCCTGCAGGGCCTCCCTGGCCCCCAGGGCCTCCCTGGCCTCCAGGGCCTCCTGCCCTGCCAGGGCCCCGAGCCAGGGTCACCTGCCTTGTTGGGTCCCCATTCCCCAGCCCCCCAGCACCCTGGCCTCCAGGGCCTCCCTGCCCTCCAGGGCCTCCCTGGCCTCCAGGGCCTCCTGCCCTGCCAGGGCACCCAGCCTTGGTCCCCTGCCCTACAGGGCACCCAGCCTTGGTCCCCTGCCCTGCAGGGCCTCCGTGGCCTCCGTGGCCTCCTGCCCTGCCAGGGCACCCAGCCCCCTGCCCCCCAGCACCCTGGCCTGCAGGGCACCCAGCCCCCTGCCCCCCAGCACCCTGTCCTGCAGGGCACCCAGCCCCCTGCCCCCCAGCACCCTGTCCTGCAGGGCACCCAGCCCTGGTCCCCTGGCCTGCAGGGCACCCAGCCCCCCGCCCCCCAGCACCCTGGCCTGCAGGGCACCCAGCCCTGGTCCCCTGGCCTGCAGGGCACCCAGCCCCCTGCCCCCCAGCACCCTGTCCTGCAGGGCACCCAGCCCCCTGCCCCCCAGCACCCTGGCCTGCAGGGCACCCAGCCCTGGTCCCCTGGCCTGCAGGGCACCCAGCCCCCTGCCCCCCAGCACCCTGGCCTGCAGGGCACCCAGCCTTGGTTCCCTGGCCTGCAGGGCACCCAGCCCCCTGCCCCCCAGCACCCTGGCCTGCAGGGCACCCAGCCCCCTGCCCCCCAGCACCCTGGCCTGCAGGGCACCCAGCCCCCTGCCCCCCAGCACCCTGGCTTACCCAGCACCCAGGCAGCTACAGCAAGCAAAAAGCAGAAGGGCAGTTATGAGTGGCTCAAGCATAACTGCAGCTTTGCCGACATGCGGAGGGAGTGGCACCAAGGTCAGCAAGGGGTCAGACCCCCCCTGAAGGTGTTGGACGCTCAGCCAGGGAGGCCATACAGGGTAGGCATGGGAAAGACCTTCACCGGCCAGATAGAGTCCTTTAAAGACGGCGTCTTCGGTCTAGAGGTCGTGCTGGAGGTCGAGGGATTGACTGTGGAGCAGGTTCAGCAGCTAGCAAATAAGCAGTGGGAGGAGGACGCTGCTAGGGCTGCTAAGGGGCCCAACAGGCACAGGGTTGGCCGGCAATGGTCAGGGCACGTGAAGTGGCTGGAGGCCACCTTCCCAAACTGCTTCCTTGCTGGGAGGTTGATGAAGAAGGACCCCACCCTATCAGCTGCCATGGCCTATGCAAAGGTCAAGCAGCCTACCGAGGTCCTGCCCACACCCTCTCGGGCATTGAAGAAGGCAAGGGTAGAAGCAGGTCTGCAAAGCCCTAATGCGGCTTCTGTCAGAAGGGCACTTCAGTTTGGGGAGTCACCGGGTGCAGGGTGTGATGTGGCAGCATGTGCGGACAGCGTCATCAAGCACCTGCAAGAGATGGCCCGTGCTCTGCCAGGCATGAGTGAGGGTATGGCCTACAAAGAAGTGGTTGGGGGGGTGGAGCTGAGCACGCTGTCCCAGCTGGCTGCGGCCCTGTCCCTCCCTGCCCCTGACCCAGCCAAGAAAGGCCATCAGGGCCTGTGCGGCTATTCCTTGTACCTTGCCATGAAACGGGGTGGAGTGGAGGCTCAGCATCCAGGGGTGCAGCCTTCCCAGATTACCCAGCTGATCGCAGCTGCTTGGAATGGGGTGGGGCCATCTGTCCAGGCTGGTTACAATATGTATGCTGCCATCACAAACAAGTTGGAGGGCAGGAAGTGACGGTAACAAGGCTGATGGGTGTTGCATTGGATGTGCATGACCCACCCACAGACCATTCTATGAGAGTGGCGAGGCATGTTGGCATGATTGTATGATGTGGCTTACACCGCTTAAGCCGTCAGCCGTTAGGCTGCTAGGCCGCCCTCGCCCTCTAGGGGTTCGGGACTTTCTGTAACGCACTTCATAGCAAGGCATGACACAGGCCTGCTGGCATGGCACAGGCCTGCTAGCATGGCACAACATTGGTACTTGGCTATTGTGCTTGGCGTTGTGTTGACATTCGTTGAGTCGGTGTTGAGACAGGCTATGTTGCAGCATGTTGCAGCAGCTCATGCATGACGTCGTTCTTACATCTTTTACAGCAACCAAAGCATAGCGAGACGAGCGGGGCTGTTACTGGGTACATGGCACAATTATTGCAACACACTTGCTGCCTGCTACAGCCTGCAATGCATCACACCTGCAACCTGCTGCTGCTGTTGCTGCTCATCCCCTGCACCACACCTGCAGCCTGCTGCTGCTCCTGCTCATCCACAGCAGCACACCTGCAGCCTGCTCCTGCTGCTTATCCACTGCACCACACCTGCAGCCTACTGCTGCTGCTGCTCATCCACTGCACCACACCTGCAGCCTGCTCCTGCTGCTGCTGCTCATCCACAACAGCACACCTGCAGCCTGCTGCTGCTGCTGCTGCTCATCCACTGCAGCACACCTGCAGCCTGCTCCTGCTGCTGCTACTGCTCATCCACTGCAACACACCTGCAGCCTGCTGCTGCTGCTTCTCATCCAATGCACCACACCTGCAGCCTGCTGCTGCTGCTGCTGCTCATCCACTGGAGCACACTTGCAGCCTGCTGCTGCTCCTGCTCATCCACAGCAGCGCACCTGCAGCCTGCTGCTGCTGCTGCTGCTTCTGCTCATCCACTGGAGCACACCTGCAGCCTGCTGCTGCTGCTGCTGCTCATCCACTTGACCACACCTGCAGCCTGCTGCTGCTGCTGCTGCTCCTGCTCATCCACTGAATCACACCTGCAGCCTGCTGCTGCTGCTGCTCATCCACTGCAGCACACCTGCAGCCTGCTCCTGCTGCTGCTGCTCATCCACAGCAGCACACCTGCAGCCTGCAGCCTGCTGCTGCTGCTGCTCATCCACTGCAGCACACCTGCAGCCTGCTGCTGCTGCTGCTGCTTCTGCTCATCCACTAGAGCACACCTGCAGCCTGCTGCTGCTGCTGCTGCTCATCCACTGGGGCACTGTTGCAGCCTGCTGCTGCTGCTGCTGCTGCTGCTGCTGCTGCTGCTGCTCATCCACTGGAGCACACCTGCAGCCTGCTGCTGCTGCTGCTGCTGCTCATCCACTTGACCACACCTGCAGCCTGCTGCTGCTGCTGCTGCTCCTGCTCATCCACTGCACCACACCTGCAGCTTGCTGCTGCTGCTGCTCATCCACTGCAGCACACCTGCAGCCTGCTCCTGCTGCTGCTGCTCATCCACAGCAGCACACCTGCAGCCTGCTGCTGCTGCTGCTTCTGCTCATCCACTGGAGCACACCTGCAGCCTGCTGCTGCTGCTGCTACTGCTCATCCACTGGAGCACACCTGCAGCCTGCTGCTGCTGCTGCTGCTGCTCATCTCCTGCACACTCAGCCTGCTGCAACCTGTTGCTGGTGCACTGACGCAGCACATGCTCATGCACTGACGCTGGTGCTTGTGCTCATGCACTGACGCTGACGGTGTCTTCGCCGACCTGTGTCAGCGGCAAGACGTAGATCCGACATTGACGTTGTTGAGTTTTCACGCACTTCGGGCTTCACGCACTTCTGGCTTCATTCACTTCGGGCACTTCTGGCTACAAACATATTAGGATTGTTGGACCTGCACTGAAAAGGACCATCGCATCTTTGCCTGTGCCCCAACCACCTCCCAACCGACCCAGCCCAAACCTCCCGACCAGCTCGGAGCGCCCTCCAGACCTCACCGCGGTCCACCCAGTACCTTGCCCAGCCTTGTCGCAGGCTCCGATACGCGCCGACGCCCAGCGCATGGGCCGGGAAAATCCTGCCCAAACCTCAGCCATAACATCTGGTTTCCCTGTATTCTGATCATCGGCCTGTGCAGTGACTGACAAGCAGGAGGATTTCAACATCCTTTCACTACTGGACGACGTGCTACCCAACGACGTCCCTCCGGCGCCGCCAACCGTGAACCCACCAATCGCAGCGCACAGTGAGTATACCCACTTGCTCTAAGCGCAGCGCCACCTGCATTACTTTTGCTGAAGTGCAGTGTTTGAACCTGCGTGCGTAGCAGTGACCACCTGCGACAGCAGTGCTACCCGCGCAAGCGGTGATTACCTGCGTTAGCAGTGCTGACCTGCGCAAGCAGTGACTTACCCAATTCTTGGTGACCTGCTTTTTGCAGTGAACGCTGCCCCCAAGAGGAGGACTCCAATCCCCGTTCCAGACTTCTCACAAGTTCGAGTTGTACCGCCGACAGTACCGCCAACGGCCCCAGCGGAACCACCGCTACCCCACCACCGCCCGAGCCAGACTTCGAATCCGTGCCCGAAGTGCGCCCAGTTTCGAGCAGCCGCAGATTACCAACACGCTGTCAACCGCGAGCTTCGACAGCAATTAGCAGCACAGCAGCACATTATCACTACCATTGCATTAGGGAAAGCACCCACAACTTACCCACTGCCTCCCCCTATCACCACAATTCAGATTTGCAGCTACAGTTACAGTGCTGCTGTGCGGTCAGGATGCATGGCTGGCTGCGAACTAAACTCCGGCTGCAGCCGCCAGAGACATGTTGCCGCTGTGGCTGACTACGTACTCGTAGACAGCTTCCGACTAGCGTGGCAGTGCTTTGTACTTACATCGTCAAGAAGATGGCATCAGTAAAAACAGTTCTCATCGCATTCCTACGTCACTGAACCAGTCATCCGATCCAGAGTCCCCTGAAGTCTTTGAATCCGAAGGCCCGACACTAAGCAGCGCTCAGCCTTAAGTAAGCCAAGAACAACTAACAACCGTCATGACAAAGTAAGACATGACAAACCCAGATCTCGCATGCAGGGTTGAAAAGATCTGCATGCGCATTTCAAAACACATGCATTCTAGATTCAAAGCAGGACTGTAACACTCTCCCCCACTCCAAAAAGCTACGTCCCGGAGCTTGCATCGTCTGGGTGAGACAGTCATTCGAACACAAAGCAGGCAGGCAGTTAAAAGCAGGCAGGCAGGTAAAAGCAAACATGCACATGCTACATGCAATCAAGCAGTCATGCACCACGCTACATGCACACCAGGTGCAAGAGAGCACGAGCTAAGTGTCTCGATGTTGTCTTGTTCTTCACTCTAGAGTTGGCGTCAGCTGGCGGTGGTGACATGTCCAGACGTGAAATCAGCAGCCGAATGATGTGATGCATAAGAAAGCAGGGTGGTAGTAGGAGGAGTTGATAGATGTTGTGATTGATAGAGGTGGTGGTAAACGTGAACAGTTGGGTGAACCGAACTGTTGTGCACATGGAAGACACCATTGTGCGACACATGTGGTATTCTCGACGTGAACCGGCCTTCTTGCCAGCCAGTGCAGCCGCTCGGTGGCGCTGGTACTGTACATCTGCGTGTGGAGAGTTACTCCTTCGTGTTTGTGTGTGTTCGGGTTTTCTTTCCCCTGCGTTGTGTTGTATTTGTTCGGGATCTCATTGCCCAGGACGTTAGACGCGCCCCTTGCTGTGTGTGTTCGGGTTTTCTTTTACCCTGTGTTGTGTTGTATTTGTTCGGAGTCTCATTGCCCCAGGACGTTAGACGCGCCCCTTGCTGTGTGTGTGTTCGGGTTTTCTTTCCCCTGCGTTGTGTTGTATTTGTTCGGGATCTCATTGCCCAGGACGTTAGACGCGCCCCTTGCTGTGTGTGTGTTCGGGTTTTCTTTCCCCTGCGTTGTGTTGTATTTGTTCGGGATCTCATTGCCCAGGACGTTAGACGCGCCCTCTGCGTGTGTTTTCGTTGGCGGTCGTCGCGCCCTCCTCTGTGTGTGTGATTGCTTGTTCTTATCTTCTCGTTATCTCGTTGTGCAATTGCGGATTGTGCTATGGTTGTTGCTATGCATAGGCTGAAGCCTGTGCACCCAATGTGTGTGGCCGTCCAGGCAGGTACGTCTGCCCTGCTGTGTGCCATTGTGTGCTTCCCTAGGTGTTGCCTGGGTTGCCAGAGTGTGCACTAGCTGTGCCGCTAGCGGCTTGAGAGCTGTGGCTGGCTGCTGAGCTGGTCTGGCTCTGCTTGTCATGCCAATGATGTGCTGACCTGCTGCTGCAGGTTGTCCTTGGTGTGGATTGTGGGTAGCTGGAGTATGTGTCTTGTGTATGCGCACAGCTCAGCGGCTGGTGTCAGTTGGCGTCAGGTGGTCAGCTAGTGTCAGTGGGTCAGCTGGTGTCAGCGGCATGTGAGCGAATGGATGTGCTCACAACTCAACAGCTGGTGGTGATGTGTGCTATTCGGGTGATGGGGGGTGAGGCTCATGATGGTAGATTGAGTCAGTGGAATGTAAGTAATGATTTGTAGCTTTGTGTTAGTGTTAGTGTTGATGGCTTTGTAGCTGGAGGCACCGTGCTTGGTGCTTTGGCCTATTTGTGTGCCCTAATGGACGGGTAGAAGCTGAGAGACAACCAATGAAACATGGCTGGCTTTACAATGTCAACGTATCGTGAGGGTGGTGGTGGGGTTGATGGTGGTGTGCGTCGTTGTGAGCTGCATGTCAACTCGGCTGCGAAGTGAAGCAAAGCTGTCGGGCTGGTCCCGCGAGGTACTAAGGTCCCGCGAGGTACGGAAGTCCAGAGTTCACTGCAAAGAGCAGGTAGCACTGCATACAGCAGGTATAGCACTGCTTGCGCAGGTAATCACCGCTCTCGCGGGTAGTCACTGCTTTCGCAGGTGGGCACCGCTTTCGCGGGTAGGCATTTGAAACACTGCAGGTACAAACACTGCAGGTCAGCGTTTCGAGTTGAGCAGCTGGGCAAGCTTACATTGCGATGGTGCTGATGGGTCAGCGGATTAAGCCTTCAGAATTGTTGCACCGGAGATGCTCTCGAAGGCTCTGCGTTGCGAGGCAAGAGCACAGGCCGATGATCGTTGCGAGGAAACCAAATGTTACAGTGCTGCTGTGCGGTCAGGATGCATGGCTGGCTGCGAACTAAACTCCGGCTGCAGCCGCCAGAGACATGTTGCCGCTGTGGCTGACTACGTACTCGTAGACAGCTTCCGACTAGCGTGGCAGTGCTTTGTACTTACATCGTCAAGAAGATGGCATCAGTAAAAACAGTTCTCATCGCATTCCTACGTCACTGAACCAGTCATCCGATCCAGAGTCCCCTGAAGTCTTTGAATCCGAAGTCCCGACACTAAGCAGCGCTCAGCCTTAAGTAAGCCAAGAACAACTAACAACCGTCATGACAAAGTAAGACATGACAAACCCGCACAAATGCGCATTTCAAAACACATGCATTCTAGATTCAAAGCAGGACTGTAACACACAGTTCTATACAGTCCTGCTTTGAAACCAGAATGTGTTTTGAAATGCGCATGCAGATCTTTCCCAGCCCTGCATGCGAGATCTGGGTTTGTCATGTCTTACCCCCCGTTTCCAATTGTCGGAGGACGGAGGACGGAGCTGCATGGAGGGAAGCTGGCGGAGAGGAGCACATGGAGGTCGGAGCGGCGGAGCCCGAGCCACATGGGCTCCATGCTGGCTCCGACGGGGCGCGTTTCCAATTGGGAGAGACATCGGAGAGACATGGGGCTCTCCATTGGCTCCGATAGCGCCCATTGGCTCCTATAGGTGACTCCTTCGGAGCCCGTAGAGGAGCCAGGAGCGGAGCCAGGAGTGTGAACGACCCTGTGACCCTGAGACCGAGTCTAGATTGCGTACGTGTCCTGATGGCCCCGTCTGTCCGGTTGCTCAACCCTTCGTTACATCTAGTCTCCGCCGTATCGGTCCTCCCTGTGTAGGTCCACTGGCAACACCGCTGAGGATATGGCACTCCGCAGTTCTACCCGCATCAGCAACATTTGCGGAATAACCTCAGACTTGCTTTGCCTGCCTTGCTCTGCACTTCGGAGTCTGCACTTTTGCGGAGAATGCTTAGCTAGTCCCGCTTGCGCGGAGCCTGCTGTGTAGAGACTCCTGCTGTTGTCGAAGCCTGCTCAAGCCGAGTACACAGCTGCCAGCCAAGGAGCAAAAACCCAGCATTGCACCGGCAACAATATATACGCACACCCAGCAGGTCACCACCACCAACATTAGCCTGTTCAACAGAAGACACTACCGTGCAGTGCACCAGCCTGCAGAGGTCCTGCTGTTTCTGCAACGCGGGTGCAAAGCTGTGGCAGGGTGCAAACCTGCCGTATATGCGCTAAGCCGTATATGCGCTAAGCCGAGTGGAGCTAGATGGCTGCTGCCGCTGCTGGAGCTAGAGCTGGAGCTAGAGCTGCTCGACAATAAATTTTTTTGCAGCAGCGGCAGCAGTAGCGTCCCTTGCAGCGGCAGCAGCAGCGTGATGATCGGAAGGCCCTCAACGCGGTGGTCACGGGTCGCCCAAAAGCGTCAAAAAGCGTCCATGCAGCGCTCCGCTCCGATCAATTGGAAACGGCAACACGGCATTCGCCCATGCAGGGGCAGCTCCGCTCCATGAGCCTCCATGAGCTCCGCTCCGATCAATTGGAAACGGGGGGTTACTTTGGGCGCGTTTCCAATGGACGGAGAAAAGAGAAAAGAGATCGCCCATGTGCATGAATTCAAACGCGTTTCCAATGGACGGAGAAAAGAGAAAAGAGATGCATGGAAGTCCGCCGCCAACGCCTTCATTGACCTACACACGAGCTGCCCAGCAACATGGATAGCAGTAGCAGCAGCGGTGATAGCGGAAGTAGTGATAACAGCCAACGTCTTCGAGAATTCTTCTACCAGAACCTGCTGGCAAACACGCGGGCCTTTGCCCTCCTTGGTCGCCGGTAAGCAAGCAAGCAGGCATCCGATGCAAGCCAGCCGGCATAAGCAATCGTCAATGGCTTTTTTGTAGACGACCGTACGTAAGGACCTCGGTGTATTGGAAGCGTCCACGCAATTACAAGGCATATTATCGCACAGTGCGTGATTGCCTGGACGACCGCTACCCTGAGGAGTTCCACGTTACAAGGTGCATCTTCTCAGCACACACACGCAAGCACTACACACTACTCATGCACTAGCAGCACGTAAGCACGCGCAGCATCTATGTGCAGAATGCAACAGTGGCGCCATGTACTTGGCACCAATGGCATTCTTGCACTTGCTTTGTGTTGTGCAGAGAGGTGTTCTACCTGGTCTTGGAGGCAATCAGTGGAGACCGTTTGCTGCAAAGGCAATGCTTGAGGAGGGACTACCTCCCAGTTGAGGAACAGCTGGCTATCGCTCTCAGCTACTTTGCTAAAGGAGGGACATTCAGCCTGATTGGTGGGAGATGGGGGTGCAGCAAGACCTCCGTCAGCCGCTGTGTTCGCAATGTGTCCATGGTTATCCAATCTACCCTGGCAGGTAAGATGGTATTGCCCCAGTCTGATGAGGCGTGGGCTGAGTATGCTGATGGTTTTAGTAGGTTTGTGGAGTACCGATGGGGCGTGCGGGTGGGTATGCCACAAGTGGTGTTGGCCATGGACGGTACACAGGTCCGTCTACTGCGTAAGCCCCCGGGAACTGGCCATGATTACTACAATTATAAGGGGTTCAACTCCATGAACGTGCATGGTGTTTGTGACCACCGGGGGGTGTTTTGTGATGTCTTGGCAGGGTTTCCAGGCAGGTGCCATGACTACTACGTGCTCCAGCGCACGGGGTTGTGGGAACATTTGTTGAACCCTGCCAGCCCTATCACACAGGCCTTTGAGCGTGGGGCAAGGCGTATTGGGGGAAGGATGGTGCCATACATGATTTGTGCAGATTCAGCCTACCCCCCACGCAGGTACATCTTGCCAGCCATCAGGACAACAGAGGCACGTGATCAGGGCCAACGCACATACAATAGGAAGCATGCATCCACACGCAATGTGATTGAGAGGGCCTTTGGGCAGGTGAAGGCTAGGTTTCAGTGCTTGCATCACGGCTTGCGCACAGAGGTTGATACTGCTCCGTATGTCATCATGGCGTGCTTCCTGCTGCACAACATCTGCGTCATGCGAGGTGTGCAGCCCATGAATCCTGATGATTTGCTGCGTAGGGATGAGGTCTTGGGTGAAGCTGTGGCAGATTTCAATCGTAGGTTGCATGAGGCCCAACGGCAGTTCCCTCATCCGGCACACCGTGGACAAGTGCCAGCTGCAGCTCTGCAAGAGGGTAGGGACATTCGTGATGCTGTTGTTTTGTTTGCAGCTATGGGTTGATGTAACATACCATGGTTTAAAAGCATCACTTGATCAGTTACAACACCATCACCTGATCAGTTACAACACCATCACATGACCAACGTACTGTAACACTGAGGGTACTGTCACTGTAACACTAAGGGTACTGTGTACCCAGGCAACAGGGACACTAAGGGTACTGTGTACCAGGCACAAAGAACGCGTCCCTCTGTGTAGCCTCCTTGGGCGTATCAGGGCCAAACGCTTGAGACTGCAAGGCTTCTCCTTCAACAGCTGCCACCTGCTCCTGCTGTTTCTGTTGCCTTTGGACCGCCTGGTACAAAATGGCGAGCTGCTGCAGATACATCTGATGCAGTCCTTGGGCTGCTGGTGCTGCACCACTTGATGATGCTGCTGCACCACTTGATGATGGTGCTGCACCCCAGGCTGCTGGTGCTGCACCCCAGGCTGCTGGTGCTACACCCATGCCTGATGGTGCTACACCCCAGGCTGCTGGTGCTGCACCACCCCAGGCTGCTGGTGCTGCACCCATGGCTGCTGGTGCTCCACCCCAGGCTGCTGGTGCTGCTCCACCCATGGCTGCTGGTGCTGCACCCATGGCTGCTGGTGCTCCACCCAAGGCTGCTGGTGCTGCTCCACCCATGGCTGCTGGTGCTGCACCCATGGCTGCTGGTGCTCCACCCAAGGCTGCTGGTGCTGCTCCACCCATGGCTGCTGCTGCTCCACCCCTGCCTGCTGCTGCTCCACCACTGGCTGCTGCTGCTGCACCACTTGCTGGAGGCAGCACACGTGCTTCCTCCGGACTCTCCAGCTCTCTGATCATGGCTTACTTTAGACTGGGAGGTGGTGGGGAGTGTGGGAGTGAGGAGCAAGTGAGGAGTGAGGAGGAAGAGGCACATGACATGACACACCTTGCATGAGCCAGCCCCTGTACTTCAAGATGGACTGGCGGACTGAAGTCAAGCGCCTAGTGGCACTGCTCAGGCGCCCAGCTGTCTGCAATGCCACCACACTCATGCCCAAGGCCTCTTCAAGGCCGTCCTTTTTGTCCATGCTAGCCCGGGCCTTCTTGCTGCTGTTCTTCAGCACACGCTCACCCAGGGCGGGTTCACGGCCCAACTGCAGCCAGCAATCAACCGTTGGGTGACCACAAGGCACTGGGTGGCTTACAATTTAGCTGCAATATAACCATAGCCATGTGGTACTCACCATGCGGGCGTGTGAAACCTCACGAGCATCTGCCATTGCTTCGTCCTCACTGCTGCTCTCGCTCACCACGGGACGCTTGGTCACAGCCTACGTGGCACATAATGAGGCAATCATGTGTGGCCCAGAATGAGGCAAGGCAAGGCATTAGGCAAGGCATGAGGCATTGTGTTGTCATTCACCGTGTTGACTCCACCGGATACAGTAGTCTTGGGAACTGTTGTTGGGTTCTCCCTCATTGCGGGGGCCATCAGATCAAAAAGCTGCAAGATAGCACAGAAATGCAAGTCAGGAAGAGCAGCTTACACATGATATGCAATGCAATGGTAGCATACATTGCCCATTCACCTCCTGGGACATGTTCTTCATGTTCCCTGGAACAGGGATAAATGCACGGCGTTGCTTGGACGTCATCTGCCACAGATGGGGCCCTCCACCTGAGCAGCAAACAGCGCCAGAGTCAAAGCTGAGACAGAGGTGGAAGCGAGCAAGCGAGCAAGCACAGCAAGCAAGCGTTGCTAAAACCTGTGCGATTGGGCCCCAGAGCGTTGTTGAACAGCTTCCAACTGTCCTGGAGTTTCTTATAGAGCGTCCTGCACTGCTCCGCGTTGAAGTTCAACACTAACACTAACACAAAGCTACAACATACAGAGCACAACCACTGGCTGCAAGACACCCTCCACCTCAACCATCAGCATGCACAACATAGTGACACGCTGTACCACAACCTGTTGACTAGTGTGACCTGAGAGCACATACCACAGCCAGCTGTAGAGCTGTGAGCACATCCCTGTGTCCACATGACGCTGACACCACCTGACCCACTGACGCCAGCTGACCCACTGACACCAGCCGCTGAGCTGTGCGCATACACAAGACACATACTCCCGCTGCCCACAATCCACACCAAGGACAACCTGCAGCAGCAGGTCAGCACATCATTGGCATGACAAGCAGAGCTAGACCAAGCAGGACTAAGCAGGACAGTTCTGCTTTAAACCTAGTATGCATGTGATTTGAATGCGCCTGCAGGTCTTCCCAGCCCTGCATGCGAGATCGACTTTTGTCATGTTTAGTTTGTCATGACAGTTGGTAGTTTGTTCTTGGTTGATTTAATGCCTTGCACTGCTTATTGTAAGCACTTGGAACCTCACAGAACAAGGACAAGCCACTAAACGCAACAACGCTAATCCGAGATTCGAAACGTCGCGCGCTAAAGAGTACGTAAGCAGCAGCTACAGCAGTAGCAGCAGCAGATAGCAACAACAAGTAGCAACAGCCACATAGCAGGATCGCCTTGTCCGGCTGCAAATTGTTACTATCGTCCGCCGCCATCCTGAAGATACAGCTGTACTATAACATCTGGTTTCCCTGTATTCTGATCATCGGCCTGTGCAGTGACTGACAAGCAGGAGGATTTCAACATCCTTTCACTACTGGACGACGTGCTACCCAACGACGTCCCTCCGGCGCCGCCAACCGTGAACCCACCAATCGCAGCGCACAGTGAGTATACCCACTTGCTCTAAGCGCAGCGCCACCTGCATTACTTTTGCTGAAGTGCAGTGTTTGAACCTGCGTGCGTAGCAGTGACCACCTGCGACAGCAGTGCTACCCGCGCAAGCGGTGATTACCTGCGTTAGCAGTGCTGACCTGCGCAAGCAGTGACTTACCCAATTCTTGGTGACCTGCTTTTTGCAGTGAACGCTGCCCCCAAGAGGAGGACTCCAATCCCCGTTCCAGACTTCTCACAAGTTCGAGTTGTACCGCCGACAGTACCGCCAACGGCCCCAGCGGAACCACCGCTACCCCACCACCGCCCGAGCCAGACTTCGAATCCGTGCCCGAAGTGCGCCCAGTTTCGAGCAGCCGCAGATTACCAACACGCTGTCAACCGCGAGCTTCGACAGCAATTAGCAGCACAGCAGCACATTATCACTACCATTGCATTAGGGAAAGCACCCACAACTTACCCACTGCCTCCCCCTATCACCACCCCACCACCAGCCCCGGCTGTGAATAGCAATCACATAGCAGCTCAGCGCCGCCAGGCAGCCAAGGCAGCCAGGCACACATAATGGAGGGTGATATGCCAGACACACACACCGTTCTGAATGCCGTGAACACCCTGTCCCACAACATAGAAACCCACCTCCGTGCCCTCACGGAGAATCTTACACTTTTCATCCAAGCACAATCTGCCGCTGCCCAACCACCTCACACCGCACCACCACCTGCCCCTGCCCCTAGGGTAGAGGTGCAGTGCACACCGCCGTCAGATCAGCATCAGTTTGTAGGCTTGATCAAGCTTAATGACGTGGCGGTGTATGAGGGCAAGGGAGACGCCAATGCATTCCTCTTTCAAGTTGATGAGGTTTTTTCACTTTACCCTGGTGCAAGCGAACAACAAAAGATTGTCTCAACAAGTGTAAGGCTATCAGGCATGGCTAGCGCGTGGTATCGGGCCATCAAGACAGAGACCAGCTTTACTTCATGGGCAGATTTCGCAGCAGCCCTCAAAGCAGCATTCAAAACCAAATCTGATGAATCCAAAGCCAGAGATCAGCTACACGTCTCACGTCAAAAGCCTCACCAGACAGCAGTGTCATTCGCCACTCACCTACGCTCACTTTACATGCAGATCCCTGACATGCACGAAGGAGAGAAACTGGACAGGTTCCGACAGGGCCTTCACCCACCACTACGTGCACTTGTCGACATCCAGAATCCCACCAGCTTCTCACAGGCTGTGGAGATTGCTGTGGCTCATGATTCCGCTTACCGGGATGCTGGCATTTCTACCGCCGTACCCATGCAGCTAGGAGCAATGCAATACGGCTTCACATCATCTCGCCCAAGGCACAACCCAGCTTCTGCATCCACTCCGGCCCCTTTCACGCGTGCATCGCACAAACCATTGACCCCCGAGGAAAAAGCACATTACAACATGAACAACCAGTGCACGTTCTGCCGCGAGAAAGGTCATGTGTACCGTGACTGCACACATCCTAACAAGAAGCCACTCGCA
Organism: Haematococcus lacustris; assembly: GCA_030144725.1. NCBI lineage: Eukaryota > Viridiplantae > Chlorophyta > Chlorophyceae > Chlamydomonadales > Haematococcaceae > Haematococcus > Haematococcus lacustris. Next base: position 96,267 of record JASKMD010000009.1, on the reverse strand, counting down.
AAAAACTACATGGAGCCGATGCCGTCCGGCGAGAAGTAAGCGCGGTACCACGGTCACTTGAAACAACTCCAAACCTCCCCGTGTCACCCAAGGCATCCATCGCACCCATCCCAATCCTCAGCACAAAACCAACCGAACCCATTGCGGAGGACTCTTTCCTACCCAGCGACACGGAGACAGACATACTTCCAGCACCTACTGCACCTGCACTACCACGCTTCTGCATAACCAAGCTCAGCAAATCCGCAGACCAGCGAGCAGACTTACTCATTTTCGCTGGCACATTTCACAAACACCCCGTGCGCATTCTCATTGATGGAGGAGCGTCAGCTTCGTTCATCGATGAGGATTTCTGCAACAGGTTCGACATCCAGGCAGCCAGCAAACACGACCCAGACATGATCAGGCTAGCTGATGGTCACCAACAGCAGAGCACAGCCATGATTCCTAATGCACGTTTCAGAATGGCCTCTTACAAAGGGGTACAGACTTTGCATTGCACCACATTGCATGGCTTTGACATCATCCTTGGCAAGCCTTGGCTTGCCGAGCTCAACCCCCACATTGACTGGAAGCAAAACACCATGACATTCAACCACGCAGGGCGCAAGCACACCCTGAGAGCACCCCCCCCCGCCAAACACCCTGACATAGACAAGTACACCATCAGCACAGTTGGGCTGCGTGTTGCCATCCACACTCGACAGCCCATGTTCTTGGTGTCCATCACCCCAACAGGTGGAGACACTACCACAGAGACCCATCAGACCATGGATTGCACAGCCATCACACAACGGTTCCCAGATGTCTTCCCATCAGACCTGCCAGCAGGCTTGCCGCCCCAGCGTGCTGTGGACCACCGCATCGAAGTAGAGCCCGGTAAACGGCCTCCCACTCGCCCCACTTACAACATGAGCACCAGTGAGCTAGCTGAACTGAAGGCACAGATCACAGAGATGCAAGAAAAAGGTTTCATTCGCCCCATCACCTCCCCATACGCAGCAGGTGTGCTATTTGTTCGCAAAAAAGACGGCACGTTTCGCATGTGTGTCGACTACCGCCCACTCAACCGCATCACCATCAAAAACAAATACCCCCTGCCACGAGTAGAGAACATGCTGGACAGACTGCATGGAGCAACGGTTTTTAGCAAGATTGACCTCAGGCAGGGGTACCATCAAATTCGCATTGCACCAGAAGACATCCCCAAAACAGCGTTCAGCACACGATATGGACACTTTGAGTTTACTGTCCTGCCGTTTGGACTTTGCAACGCACCCGCCACATTTCAACGCCTCATGAACGACATTTTCAGACAAGAGCTCGACGACCATGTCATAGTCTATCTGGACGACATCCTCATTTTCTCACGCACGCACGAAGAGCATGCCAGGCACCTTGACAGGGTTCTATCACTCCTACGCCAACACAAGCTATATGCTAAACTCTCAAAGTGTGAATTCGGCAGGTCTCAGACTCAGTTTCTAGGTCACATCATCACATCCACTGGCATTGCATGCGACCCCAACAAGGTTGTGGCAATCAACTCATGGCCAGTCCCCACAACTGTGCACGAGGTGCGCAGTTTTTTGGGTCTCGCTAACTACTACCGTCGCTTCGTCAACAACTTCTCTACCATCGCTGAACCACTCACAGCACTCACACAGGCGGATGGGCATGACAAGCAAGGCAAGGTGACATGGACATCTGCCCAGCAATCAGCTTTTGATGCTTTGAAACATGCACTCACATCTGCACCGATCCTCATTGCACCTGATCCAACACAACCATACACTCTCCGCTGCGATGCCTCCGGCATAGGCATTGGCGCAGTGCTATCTCAAGGCACTGGCCCTGCTGAGCGTGTGGTAGCTTACCATTCCAGGAAGCTGCTGCCAGCAGAACGCAACTACCCAACACATGAACAAGAGCTGCTATCCTTGGTAGAGGCGCTCAAGGTCTGGCGCCACTATCTGCTTGGTGCACACTTCACTCTCCTCACTGACAACTGGGCAAACAAACACCTGCAAACACAACCACGACTCGACAGTAAACGGCAGGCACGATGGATGGAAGTACTACAAGAGTACAACTGCCACATCGATCACATACCTGGCAAGCACAACGTGGTGGCAGACGCGCTGTCAAGACGTTCTGACTACCAACTCTACATCTCGGTCTTGGGCGTAAACACAACAGAGGGCGCGTCAAACGTCCTGGGCATTGAGATCCCGAACAAACACAACACAGCAAACACCAACGAACACACAAACACAACAGAGGGCGCGTCAAACGTCCTGGGCATTGAGATCCCAAACAAATACAACACAACAAACACGCTTAAAAACACGAACACACCACTTCCCGCCTCAAACACACAGTTAAAGCAAACCATACTCGACACAGCTAATTCTGACGAAGAGTACCAACGCCACAAAGCGGCTGCAGTGACCGGCAAAGCACGCCTCTTTCGCATTGAAGGAGACCTCATTTACCACATAGGACGAGGGACCCGCCGGCTGTACATCCCGGTTGGACCCATGCGCACCGCCCTACTGTGTGAAGCACACGACATACCTATCTCTGGCCATCTTGGTAGGGACAAGACGTATCAACAACTCTCCCGCCACTATTTCTGGCCCCGCATGGCAGCATCAGTCCACGACTACGTCCGCACCTGCCCCTGCTGCCAACGTAACAAATCCAACACAGCTAAACCCATTGGCCTCTTGCACCCTCTCCCGGTTCCCCAGCATCGCTGGGAACAAGTGAGCATGGACCTCATCACCCAACTACCTTCCACTGCAGCTGGACACGACGCCATCGTTGTTTTTGTCGACAGGCTCACCAAAATGATTCACGCAGTCCCCACTACCACCACCGTCTCAGCCTCCATCTTGGCTCGCACCTTCTTTGACCACGTTTTCCGGCTGCATGGCCTTCCAAAAGTCATCGTGTCAGACCGCGACCCACGCTTCACATCTACTTTCTGGACTGAACTCTTCCGCCTCACAGGCACTCATCTTAACATGTCCACGGCCAACCACCCTCAAACCGACGGCCAAACTGAACGGGCAAATCGCACGCTGGAGGACATGCTCCGCAACTTCGTCTCACCCTATCACGACGATTGGGACACACACCTCACTACTGCTGAATTCGCCTACAACTCATCCACTCACGCAGCCACAGGCTTCACGCCATTTCACCTTAACTCGGGACAAGAACCTCATACGCCGCTATCTCTATCTGCACCCACGCCTGACCATGCGCCAGCTGAGAAAGAGTCGGCTCCAGCCTTCCTACAGCGCATGGCGGCTGATATCTCGGTAGCCAAACATCATCTGCACAATGCACAAGAACGGGCCACTAAGTATGCCAATGCTAAACGTCAGGACCACGTTTTCAAGGTTGGAGATCAGGTTTACCTGGCTGACAGCTTCTTCACACATGCACAGATTGCACAGTCCGCTGCGAATCACGCCACACGCAAGTTCTCTCCCAGACAACACGGCCCCTTCCGAGTCCTTGAGGTAGTCACACCAGTAGCATTGCGGCTGGAGTTTCCTCCTGTCTGGAAGAGCATACACCCAGTCGTCCACGTCTCTCATGTCAAAGTGCACAATGACGGTTCTGCCATGTTCCCCACACGCAACCCAGCACCCCCGCCTGAGCCTGAGATCATCGACGGCGAAGCACACTTCCATGTGCAAGAGTTCCGCAAACACCGCTTTCTTCGTGGTCAACTCCAGCTGCTGGTCAAGTGGTTGGGTCACCCCGATCATGAGAGCTGCTGGCTACCTCTGGCCCAGCTGCAACACGACCTGTCTAAAGGAGTGCTCAAGAAACTGCTCGAGGACTACGCACGGCGTACCAAGCAACCCAAGAATTGGAAGACTGTAGTTAAGGCGTAAGATGTATTGTCTGTTTCAGCTCCGGGACGTAGCTTTTCGAAGTGGGGGAGAGTGTTACAGTTCTGCTTTAAACCTAGTATGCATGTGATTTGAATGCGCCTGCAGGTCTTCCCAGCCCTGCATGCGAGATCGACTTTTGTCATGTTTAGTTTGTCATGACAGTTGGTAGTTTGTTCTTGGTTGATTTAATGCCTTGCACTGCTTATTGTAAGTACTTGGAACCTCACAGAACAAGGACAAGCCACTAAACGCAACAACGCTAATCCGAGATTCGAAACGTCGCGCGCTAAAGAGTACGTAAGCAGCAGCTACAGCAGTAGCAGCAGCAGATAGCAACAACAAGTAGCAACAGCCACATAGCAGGATCGCCTTGTCCGGCTGCAAATTGTTACTATCGTCCGCCGCCATCCTGAAGATACAGCTGTACTATAACAGGGGGGGTGGATGTGGGGGTGGCTAGGCATGCATGCAGGGACCGCAATGGGCCACTGGCAACCCAATCAGCTGCTGAGCTGATGGGTGACAAGTGAATTGCTTCGGTTGGGCTGGCCTGCTGCTGGTACCACTGATGCACAGCACGCCCACCATAATACGCGTCTGCCATGTTTGCGTTGTCAGTCTGCACATCGATCTGCAGCTGGACGACGGGGCGCATGGTGTGCACAAGCTGAGTGGCGCGTGGTGACCCTAACTCCATCGCAATGGATGTGCGCTCGTCGCGACACACTGATGTTGCTGTGGGGCTTGAAGGTCACAGGGGGCTTCACACGTACGGGAAGCGGTTGGTTTCGGACTTACCCCGTACGCCTTGTCGCTTACGGACATACTTACTTACGGGTTACCAGCCGGATATCAGTAACTTACCCCGTATAGTCACAGCCCTGCCTACAGCATTGCCTGACCCCTGTGACAGGGCGATGTATAGAGTTGGCATGACAAAACATGCACTGACTAGGGCAGTGGGCCCGTCCCACATCGGACGGCCAGCAGGCAACATATGTATGTGCGGCCTCCGGCCGCACCACATTTTGTTAACAAACAGCCCGATAGACAGCCGGTCAAGCAAGCCCGCATGCAGCCAAACAAAACTATGCACGTCCAATTCCACTTGCAATATGTGTTATAGTGATGTTCGCATGCTTACATGATGTTCGCTTTGCATCCCTTGGCATCTGAGAAATGTGTGTGAGCATGATGTCCAGTTATCACTTCTGCAGTGTGCGGTGTGTGTGGGTGCAGCAACAGTGTGTGGCAAGAGCAATTGCAATGGCAGCTGCAGTCACAGTGGCAACAGCAGTGGTGCCAGCTTAGTGCCAGGTCAATGCAAGTTGGCATGGCCTGTCACGAGCCCTCATCGTCGTCGGGGCCAGGTGGCAAGGCAAAGAACACCTCGGTGTACACCACATTCTAAGTGTACGGAGAGGCAGCACAGACACCACATGCGAATGATGCAACCTACCTGATGAAATCCGTCAAGTAAGCATGCACGACCTGGTTCCTTACGGTAGCCTTCTGCTTTAGTTATTCCTTCAGCTTCTTCCCTTGTGGCAATACAGGAGCCTTTCAATCCACTTTGTCACCAAACGCCCTTTAAGGAGCTTTCCTTGCCGGGGTTTAACCGTGCACTCCTTGCGTTTCGTTGCCTTTTGTAGTAAACGGTCGTTCTGCACGTTTCCACGTTCTTGTTTTAATGGATGGCAAAGGCCTTGTTCACATGTCTTTTCAGCATTCCCAACTGTCCATGGCTGCATGGCAGTGCGACACAGATGCAACACACAACATGTCTTTCATCTGTAGCTTTAGCTCGTAGACCTCTTGTGTACCCGTAGCTTCATTGTGACGGTGCGCTTACGCGTATCCGTAAACCACACTTTAGCAGAGTGACTGAGGAGGTCAATGGTGGGCTGCTACCAGCTCACCATTCGGGTTCGACTCCCGAGGGTCCCGTTCTAAACCTGGGCTCAGTTGCTGTGCGAGAGTGTGGATAGTAGAGACTGCGTTGGACATTTCTAAGTGGACATGCCGCTCACACTGTAAGATTAAAGGCAGCGGCTGCGCCGTGACAAATGGTTTCCGACCGACGTCGGTACAGCAACATGACAGACAATCCAGGCAATGGCGGGCCACCCGCCGGAGCCGAACCACCTGCTAATACTCCTTCAGAGCCCGATATGCTAGATAAGCTCCTGGAGGCTGCTCGGACTAATCCGCAGCTGCGTGCGAAGTTCAACGCCGTGGTTGAGACTTTCTCAGGTGGCTCTAAAGCCCCTGATGACCATCCTTCTGGGGATAACCCAGAGGATACCCCTGGTGGTGATATGGAAGAAGGCGAGATGGACGAGCGACCTCGCTACGTCGGAGGAGACGAGGACTACATCCTTGAGCTGGAGGCACAACAGCTGCAAATTCAGGCTGAGAATGAAGCCCTGCGTCAAGCCCTGTCGACAATTACGTCTCAGGTGAAGTCGCCTACTCTTCCACCGCGCAGGCCAGATCTAGCAGGCAGGGCAACTGCTCCTGCGTCGACTAGACAGCCTGGTGCAGGTGCTGCAGGCCCAGGACGAGCAGCCCCTACGGGTCCCTCGCCTCTTGCCCTGCCTCTTCCCTTGTCTTTGGGTTCAAGGTCTATACCTGGTCCAGACAAGTGGACTGATGCGTGCAGCAGCACCCATCGCAGAGCCTTAGCGTTCTGCGACGACCTTGAGCGTCATTGTGAACGCTGCCGCCTTGATGTTGCATCAACACTGCCTGCTTTCCTGACTGGCGCTGCTCGCAACACCTGGTATCCATCCATCAAGGAGTCTTATGCTGCCTTGTATGCTGACGTCCCCGACTGGTCTTACCTGCGTACTGCATTCTGCGAGTATACAGGAGATGACCTGCGGGATGACTGTAACGTCGCCCGAACTAAGCTGCTTGATGGTGCCATCAAGATGACCGCAGGAATGCTCCTGGGTCAATACATTACTGAGTTCAGGAATAACCTGCTGTTTGCAGGGAACGACAGCATGTGTCAGCCTCTGCTGGCCATGGTGTTCACTAGGGGCCTCAGCTCAGCTCTACAGCCTGCTGTGCTTAAGGACCTGGCTCACTTTAAAGACCCCACACTGTCTCAGGCTATGGAGGCTGCTAAGCAGGCTCAGCGCAACGTGGTCATGCTGTCCACCACCACACCTGCTAAAGGTGCTGGTTCTTCTGGTGTTCATGCTGTGCAGGCGTCAAGTGCCCTGGGAGGTGAGGCCCACCCCGGCAGGCGTGGCTCTAAGCCCCCTGTTTCTGGTGGTGCTGGCAAGAGGCCCAGACACGATGAGCTGTGGTCCAAGAAACCCCTGTTGCCTGGGCAATACTGCTTCAAGTGCAACCATCCCGGCCACCTGACCAACCACCCATGCCCCTTCCGCCACTTCACGGCCATTGAGGCCCGGCGCAGGTCTGGGTATGCACACCCACCTGAGGGTGCCAAGAAGCCTGGCCAAGCCAAGTCCAAGCCCCCTTCAGAGTCTGGTGCATCTGAGTCAGACCAGGAGCCAGAGCCCCAGCCCCCACCTAAGGCTGCTAAGCCTAGGGATCAGGGCATGCGCCGTGGCGTCAGCCGGGCCCGTATTGCCACCAATCGTTAGGGTGTTGCCCAGCCAGCCAGCCAGGACTGTGCTGTGGTTCAATCTGAACAACTGTTGCATTATGCTGCTGTTGTAGGAGCTGATGATGATGTGAGTGTGCCCAAGGCCAACTCAACAACAGCTTCTTTACCTGCCTGCCCTGTAGAGCCCCTGCCTGCCCTGTCAGCAAGACTGTGTAGTCCTGCTTTGAATGATGTGCCATGTAAGACTGCTGTTCCCCCTGTGGCTCAGCATCAACAGGCACATGTGCTGGGTATGGTGGGACGTGATGGCAAGGTGAGATTCAGATTTGCTGGCACCCTTGACCGTCAGCATGCATGCTTCTGCCTTGCTGATGGTGGCGCTGATGACTCCTTCATCAGTGAAGCATTTGTGTCTACACACAAGTTGAAACTGCATGATTACCCTGTGGCACTTCGTTATGAGGTAGCTAATAATCAATCAGTGTACTGTACACAATATGTCAAAGTGCACTTGTCCATCCAACGGTTTAGCTGCTTCTGCACCTTGACTGTGATGCCAGAGCTTGTACATGAGTATGACATTCTGCTTGGTGCTGACTGGCTGACTGTGCAGGGGGCCTTGCTTGACTATGTCGACAAGTCTCTCACCCTGCGGACCCCTAAGGGCCAGCCTACCTTACTACCTTCAGCGGTAAGCAAGAAGGGGTCAGTTAACTGTACAGTTGAGTCTCTACAAACTGTAAAACCTGTAAAAGAAGCCTATGCTATTCCTCCTGGTTTCCTAGTGTCCGGCCCTGAGGTGGTTTATGCCCCTCTGTCTGCCAAGACGGCTGCTAAGTGGCTCAAAGATGGAGGCACAGGTGTGGTAGCACTGGTCTCTTATGAGAACCTGCAAGACCCACCTGGTGTTCCCCCTGAGCAAGCGGCACAGTTAAAGAGCCTCCTTATGGAGTTCTCTGATGTGTTTGAGCCTATCACTGGGTTGCCTCCTGCACGTGATGTAGGGCATTCTATACCCCTGCAGGATGGTGCTAAACCTCCTGCCAGGCCCAGTTATAGGATGAGTCAGCCAGAACAGGAAGAAGTTAAAAAACAGGTTACTGACATGTTGTCCAAAGGGCTGATAGAGCCTAGCTCCTCCCCATTTGCAGCACCAGTTCTTTTTGTAAAGAAGAAGTCCGGTGAGCTACGCATGTGCGTAGACTACCGCCAGCTAAACAAGCTCACTATACGTGATCAGTACCCCCTCCCAAGAATTGATGATTTATTTGATAAATTGTCGGGTATGACTGTATTTTCCTCCCTGGATCTCCAGGCTGGCTATCACCAAATCAGAATACCTGATGGAGATATTCCTAAAACTGCGTTTAGGACGCCCATGGGACACTATCAGTATAAAGTGTTATGCTTTGGTTTAACCAATGCTCCCGCTACATTTCAACGAGCAATGAACCAGGCATTTGCCACGGTGATTGACCGGTGTGCTCTGGTGTACCTTGATGACATTTTAATCATGTCCAAGTCTATCCAAGAGCACCTGTCACACCTTCGCGAAATATTCAGTTTGCTGAGACAACATAAATATTTTGCTAAATTATCCAAATGTGAATTCATGAAAGAGTCTCTACCTTTCCTGGGGCACATCATCTCTAAAGATGGTGTAGCTGTAGACCCCAGCAAGGTGACTGCTATCAAAGACTGGCCAGTTCCTACGAACCTGACAGCTCTGCAGTCATTCCTGGGCATGGCTAATTATGTACGTAAATTTGTGCGTAATTTTAGTTCCATTGCTGTTCCACTTACTAATTTAACTGGCCCTGAAGGCAAATCTTTTAACTGGGCGCAATGGCCTAAACCCCAGTTAGATGCTTTCAATGCTCTAAAGCAGGCTATTATGAAGGTGCCTATGCTCCGATTGCCTGATATAACCAAGCCCTTTGAAGTCTACTGTGACGCCTCACTCTTGGGTGTTGGCGCAGTATTGACACAGGCTGGTTACCCCCTGGCATATTACTCACGTAAGCTGTCAAAAGCTGAAATGAATTATACCACTGGGGAACAGGAAACTTTGGCCATTATTGCTGCGTGTACACAGTGGCGGTGCTACCTTGAAGGTGTGCCATTTACCCTGTTTACTGATCACCGCCCTCTAGAGGCCCTACCTACGCAGTCTACACTGTCCCGTAGGCAGAGCCGCTGGTTGGAGTTCTTATCCCGATTTAATTACACCATTAAATACCTACCTGGCAACACTAATCCTGCCGATCCACTGTCACGTATTCCAGTAACTTCAGCGACGGCTAAGACTGATACTGACAAAATCCTGGTGACGACCAGGCAGCAGAAGCGGAGATTACAGGAGGGGGAGGACGTCGGTGCGGGTACACCGTTGAGTAGCGGCAGCGGAGGCAGCGAACAGCAGCCTGCCGCTGGATCAGACCCTGACCATGATGCTGACTCTGATGATGCTCTAAAGCCATCAGGGCCTAAGCGGTTAAGGTGGGCTGACCCGGTCTCTAATGACTGTGAGGCACAGGTCCCTGAGTGTCCTGGTCACCCTTCTCAGGTCACAGATTGGCTAATTAGTGCCTATAGCACTGATCCCGCCTTTGCTGAACCTAATGAGGAGTGGGAAATGACCCAGGAGGGGCTGTGGCGACACCTTGATAAAGGTACTATTATAGTTCCTAATGATATCCAGCTACGAGAGCATATCTTGCACGAAATGCATGATGCTAAGTATGCTGGCCATGTGGGGATCACCAAAACCCTTGAACGTGTGCGAAGGGTGTTCTGGTGGAAAACCATGCGTGCTGACGTTAGACACTATGTGACTAACTGTGATGCATGCCAACGAAACAAAGCGTCACGCCAGGTACCTGGTGGGCTGCTAAATCCCTTGTCTATACCTGGGTACCGCTGGGAATCTGTCACCATGGATTTGGTGGTTAAGCTTCCAGTCGGTGTGCATGGCTATGATTCTATCTGTGTGGTCGTGGATCGTCTATCAAAGATGGTTCACCTAATCCCATGCATTGAAGCCATGGATGCTAAAGAATTTGCTGAATTATACATTGACCATGTATTTAAATACCATGGCCTCTCTAAAGTGACCATCTCCGATCGTGGGGCGACCTTTAACAACCAGTTCTGGATTGAGGTCAGGAAGCTGATAGGCGTAGACCCTGCTTTCAGCACCGCGTATCATCCTCAGTCAGATGGTCAGACTGAGCGTACAAACCAGATTGTGGAAGAAATGCTTAGACATTATATCCTACCTACTCAAGAAGACTGGCCTAGGCATTTAGCCTTTGCCGAGTTTGCTATTAATAATTCATGGCAAGAGTCTATTCAGTCCACACCATTCCTGGTGAACTATGGACAGTCACCCATTACACCTGTGCTGCATAAGCTGCCCAGGCCGTGCCTATCTCCCTCCGCTGAGAGCTTCGCCAAGAAGTGGGAGCATGAGGTAAAGCATGCTCAGGAGTGCATGAGGGTGGCTCAGGACCGCCAACAGAGGTATGCGAATAAGCGTAGGCGTGATGTCACGTTCAGCATAGGTGACAGCGTCCTGCTGAGCACCAAGAACCTGCGCAATGCACCTGGCAGAGCACGTAAGTTCTTGCCTAGGTATGTAGGGCCTTTCAAGGTCACAGGCAAGCTAGGTGAGGCTGCCTACCGGTTGGAGTTACCTCCCACCATGAGCAGGTTACATCCTGTGTTCCATGTGTCACTTCTTAAGAAGTACACTGGCAGCCAGGGGTTTCACCCCCCTCCTGTGATGGAGTGGCTGGAAGATGCGCCTCACTATGAAGTGCATAGCTTGTTGAGCCACAGGCAGGTACGTTTCAAGAAGCGCATGGAGTACCTGGTCAAGTGGACAGGCTACGATGATACCTACAACACCTGGGAGCCAGAGGCTATGCTGGCTGGTGCTCCCCAGATCTTGTCTAGGTACAAGGCTGTGCATAACCTGCCTTGATGTGTAAATGTCTAAGTGACCTATGTCACCTGGCCTGGTCCTATGACCATGGTCCCCATACGGCACCTTATGGTGATGCATGTGTTTCTGTGGGTGGCTGGTACCCTTATGGGTCAGCCTGATTGTCAGTGGTCTCCATAGACTGCGAGTCTCGGTGCTCTGGGCTATCCCAGGTACCTTGGCGGAACGGATCTCTTAAGAGGGGGAGGAATGTGACGGTGCGCTTACGCGTATCCGTAAACCACACTTTAGCAGAGTGACTGAGGAGGTCAATGGTGGGCTGCTACCAGCTCACCATTCGGGTTCGACTCCCGAGGGTCCCGTTCTAAACCTGGGCTCAGTTGCTGTGCGAGAGTGTGGATAGTAGAGACTGCGTTGGACATTTCTAAGTGGACATGCCGCTCACACTGTAAGATTAAAGGCAGCGGCTGCGCCGTGACATTCATGCTGCCGCAATTTCCAGATCGGTTGCTGCAAGTTCCAGAGTTGCCGCAAGTTCCAGAGCTGCTGCCGTTGCTGCCCCTGCTGCTGCTGCCCCTGCTGCTGCCATCGCCGCTACTGCCGCTGCTGCCGCTGCTGCCGCTGCTGCCCCTGCTGCCGCTGTCGCCCCTGCTGCCCCTGCAGCTACTGCCCCTGCTGCTGCTGCCCCTGCTGCTAGCCTGGCTGCTTTTCGAGGCTAGACACCTGCCATCAGGTGCATTGGGGACGTGAGGCTCCCTCGTGCTGAGAAAGAGGCTGAACTCGGGGGACCCCAACTAACAGAAAACCTACCCCTGGTAGTAGGATGGCTGTAACTCTGCACTCACTGCGCCAAATATTATGCTAGATAATTCACAATGTAGGCAAGCCAGCCAGCTACCTCTCAACCACTTTGGGTAATTATCCAGTCAGTAGGCCGTGCACAGTGAAGCATCAAACCTAGTGATTTAAATGTAAGCCGTTGCGGAGCATGCAGTCATCGCTGCGACCGCCCGCGTCGCTTAGGCTGCTCTACATGAGCATGCGCATCGGCAGCAGCAGTCGGATCGGAGAACGGTTGCGGGAATGTGGCACGAAGGCGGTTGGCAGGTTCGGTTAGGAGAGGTGGCCGCTACAGCCTGTGTCGCGCACTCCACAACCTGGTTCGGCGCTGGGGTGCTGTCACCTATGTCAACTATGTCATCGCTTGCGCTTGGCAGCTCTCTTGGGCAGCTCCAACCCAGCAGGTGGGGTACGTGTGGAAAGCGTGCAGCCAGGAGCCGGCGCAGCTGCACCTGGGTGGCGATTGCAGCTAGAGCCAACTGATACATGTGCCGTAAATCAGGTGATGCAGGCGGCCCCTGAGGCGACTCAACAGGGGGTGAAAGTATCTGCCCCCCTAGGGCTGTGCCCCACGAGCTGCGGCCCTGCTGGGGTGGCTGTTGTGGGGGGGGGCTGTGGGGGCGGGGGGGCCTGTGGGGGGGGCACACCTGCTGGCACAACTCTGCTGCTGCTGCTGCTGCTGCCACCCGCTGCTGGCTTGCAAGGTCCCCCACATTCACCACAACCACCCCTACACAGCAAGCAGCTGCTGTGGCTTTGCGTGCGGCTCTGGCTGGTGCCCTGGCTGAGGCTGCAGCCACCTCCTCCAGCCGCACCGCAGTGCGAAGCTTAGGCAACTGTAGCGTGAAGTCATGCACATCAACGTTGTTGAGGGTGGACCTCTGTGTGTGCAAGGACATGTGCACATCAACGTTGTTGAGGGTGGACCTCTGTGTGTGCAAGGACATGTGCATGAGGCTGGGAAGGGGTGGGCTAGGAGGGGGTGGGCTGGGAAGGGGTGGGCTGGGAGGGGTGGACTGGGAGGGGGTGGGCTAGGAGAGGGTGTAAGAGTAGCGTAAGAGCTGGGAAGAGTAGGCTGGGAGAGGTGGGCTGGGAGGGGGTGGGCTGGGAGGGGTGGATTGGGAGGGGGTGGGCTTATGGGGGGTGGGCTAGGAGGGCTAGGAGAGGGTTGTCTGGGACGTGAAGCGAGGGTTGAAGGCAACGGTGGTTGGGGGGGGGCGAGGGGGAGAGTTGTGAGGGGGTGGCAGGCTCAATAAGGTGGGCACCTGCAACGATGGGTGAAGGGGGGGCGGGCATGGTGAGTCGTTGCATGCCGTGGCCATGAAACTGCCTAATGAGCATGATGTAACTTTGAAGCTGTCAAACTGAACGAGGCCTGAGCTGTTTAACGTGCGGGTTGTTTCAATAGATGCGCCAATGGGTCATGAACAAACATTTCGTGTCGCTTTTTCTTTAGGTGCAGCCGGTGCAACACAGTGGAGGACACAGTGGAGGAGGGGGGGTGTAACCCGGTGATACCTTAGTGTGCGCCGACCCAAATGATGTCTTCGGCGAGAAGCGAACACGAATATATCTTTCAATCACCCCGTCTATGCGCCCTGCACGCTCGGCAGGCATCGCGTTGGGTGTTTGCCGGACATTCCATTTGTGCACAACCAGCTCACTACGCTAGGTAGATGGGGCCACAGCGATGTGGCTCACCATGCCAAGGAGACCCGTCTCGCCGATGTGATTTGTTCGCGGGCACATGTGGCAGTACGCAAGCAAAGACTCCAATGGCTTGCGCTGAAGGTCAGATTACGCGGACTAAATCGCAGCTGCCAATGTGATGAACGGTATCAAAAACGGTGCAGTATTGAGTGAGTAGTTGCATGCATATTACCAACCCCATGTTGGGGCGGCCTGAGCTGAACATGTCTTACCGCATAGGCAGTGCGCAAGGTTGACGTGCACGCCACGCACGCCACGGCCAAGCGCCGCATCCGTTAGGTGCCCAGTCCAGCCCATTGGACTGCGGCTGTCAGTTCCAAATGGTGGACAAACCTGTGTCATGTTCATCAAGGGCCGGGGCTGTACTCCGCAGGGGTTGAGGGTCTTTGTTTGACTGGACTGTCGGTTGACGGGCCGGCCAGACCATTCAAAACGAAACATCGCGAGTAGACGCGCTGGCCTCTACATTACCAAACCCACTACTCATCTCTATTTTTAAGGCCTCCAAATTTCAGAACGACTTGTGATCCTACCGCACAGTGACTCGCGCTCGGTTTCCTCGATGCACTATGCGGTGAAACAGTTTTGCGAGGTCGCACGCTGAATCGCAGGCCATTCCGAGCACACTTTTCATCTTGACCCCTTGATTTTTTTTTTACCCCCTATTTTGTTAGCTGATGACAGCTATAAGGGAGACACACACTACTGTGCCGCAGCAGGCTGCTGCTGGGCCTTGGGTGGCTTGTCTCGCAGCCGCTTGTAGCCCAGGCCTGGGTACTCCTTGCCCTTGGCTGGCAGCTTCCCTTGCTCTGGCCAGTAGCACAGCTCCAGTGGGCGCCACTTGCTCTCTCCAATGCGCTGCATGTTCAATGCTGCGTTCCAGTCCCTGTCCAGCCACCTGCCTGGCTGTGGTGCTGGCTTGGCTTTGGCAGCCTTGCCCTGGGCCTTGCCCTTGCCCTTGGTAGGCTGGGTGGGCTCAGCTGGCTGCTCAGCCTTGGTGCGCTTGCTGCGCTTGGCTGGCAGGGGACTGCTGGGCCCTGGCTCTGAGGCTGCTGCCGGTGTGGCTTCCTGGCTGCTGCGTGGGGCCTGTGGGGGCTTGCGGGGGGCTACCACAGGGCACCACATGATGCCCCGCACCGGCTGGTCACGCAGCTGGCTCCAGGCTGGGCGCAGCAGGCGTGGTTCCACCTGACCTGCTGGGGGCTTCCAGCCTGCAGGCCTGGTGGCCCTGCGCTTGTTCAGCTGCCTCTCACAGGGCTGCTGGCCGTTCACTGCTGAGCTGACCCGGGTGGTGCGGTGCTCATCCACAAGCACCACCCTGCCCTGCTGCTGGTCTGTGCCCCTGGGCCTGCACACCACCTTGCGGCAGGCACGCAGCACCGCATCAGCACCCCAGCCACCCCTGGTGCCAATGCTAGCTGCTCCAAAGAACACCACCCGCTGCTTGGCACACCCATGGCGCTCCATGGACACCGCCGCCATGTCCTCCTCCAACTGCAGCCATGCACACAAGGCATACACATGGTGGCTGGCATGGTGGCATCAGGTTAGGCATGGCACAGTCAACTACTCTCACGTCATGCCTTCCCACCACCTCTCCGTCCCTTACCCTCCCTCCCACCCACCCACCCACCCACCCTCACCTTCTTGAAGAACTGCTCCAGCGCCCGGTCCTGAGCTCCGTACAGCCTCAGCCGCTGCTCTGCCCACTTGGGGTCCAGGTACACCTCCCACACCGCATCCCAGGTGGCCAGGGTGACGGTGATGTGCTTCAGGTTGGCGACCAGGGAGGTGCCGGCTGCGCTTGCTGCTGCCAAGTGCTGGAGGTGGGGCTTGATAGGTGCCAGCCACCTCTCAGTGGCACGGCGGGCATTGTTCAACCCACTGGCATGCTTGACCTGGCCCTTGGCCAGCTTCCACCGGCGCAGCTGGTCTGCCAGCAGCTGGCCTGTCATCGGATCCCACACCCCTGAGGCTGCACTGACTGCCTGGGTGACGCCGGGGTCAATGCCCACCCCAATCTGAGTGGCTGGGTTGAACACAAACTCACGCTGCTCAGCTAGGCCCTTGCCAATGCGAGGCAGTCCAAACTCATGGGCCGCTACAGCTGCTGCACCTGGGGCTGCCATTGGGCTGCTGTTGCTGCTGGAGGGGCCTGCTGCTGAGGGTGGAGCAGGAGGGGTTGGGAGGGCGCGGGTGTAGTGCACACACACACTGACGCCATCTGTCTCTACCGTCCTCTCGAACGCAAACCCCTGGTTGGCCAGCTTGCCTGTGCTGAACCACCTGTCCCAATGGTTGCTACGGGCTGGCTCTGCGCAGAACACCTTTTCTTTCTCCCTTGTGAGCCCCAGCTGCTGGCACACCCCATGCAACACCCTGCTGTCCACCTTGACAAAGTGCACCCCTGCCCTGGCCAGGGGGGTGAGGGTGAAGGGGGGTGGGCATGTCAGGACCCGGGGACCCACCCTACACCCGCCATGCTTTGGCTTGCCTGGCACGGGTGTGGTGGGGGGCTGCTGCCACTGCTCCAGGCACCTGCATACATGCACCGCATGGCGCATGCGGCAGGGCAGGGGTACGGTGTCCTGCAAGGAGTCTCCCTCCTCCAGGGCCAGCAGTCTCCGCTGCTTGGCTGCCTCCTCCATCAGGTCGTTGACATGCGCCTTGTCCAGGTGGGCAGCCTGTAGCTCGGGGCTGTCTGTGTTGAGGCTGTACCCACACGTCAGCTTGATGAATAGCTGAGCCTCCTCCCCGCTCCATCCTAGCATGGCCCTGGCTGCCTTGGCGTAGAGCTTGACATAGCGCTCTGCATGCATGCAGGTCAGGGTCAGGTCAGGTCAGGTCGGGTCGGGTCGGGTCGGGTCGGGTCGGGTCGGGTCGGGTCGGGTCGGGTCGGGTCGGGTCGGGTCGGGTCGGGTCGGGTCGGGTCGGGTCGGGTCGGGTCGGGTCGGGTCGGGTCGGGTCGGGTCGGGTCGGGTCGGGTCGGGTCGGGTCGGGTCGGGTCGGGTCGGGTCGGGTCGGGTCGGGTCGGGTCGGGTCGGGTCGGGTCGGGTCGGGTCGGGTCGGGTCGGGTCGGGTCGGGTCGGGTCGGGTCGGGTCGGGTCGGGTCGGGTCGGGTCGGGTCGGGTCGGGTCGGGTCGGGTCGGGTCGGGTCGGGTCGGGTCGGGTCGGGTCGGGTCGGGTCGGGTCGGGTCGGGTCGGGTCGGGTCGGGTCGGGTCGGGTCGGGTCGGGTCGGGTCGGGTCGGGTCGGGTCGGGTCGGGTCGGGTCGGGTCGGGTCGGGTCGGGTCGGGTCGGGTCGGGTCGGGTCGGGTCGGGTCGGGTCGGGTCGGGTCGGGTCGGGTCGGGTCGGGTCGGGTCGGGTCGGGTCGGGTCGGGTCGGGTCGGGTCGGGTCGGGTCGGGTCGGGTCGGGTCGGGTCGGGTCGGGTCGGGTCGGGTCGGGTCGGGTCGGGTCGGGTCGGGTCGGGTCGGGTCGGGTCGGGTCGGGTCGGGTCGGGTCGGGTCGGGTCGGGTCGGGTCGGGTCGGGTCGGGTCGGGTCGGGTCGGGTCGGGTCGGGTCGGGTCGGGTCGGGTCGGGTCGGGTCGGGTCGGGTCGGGTCGGGTCGGGTCGGGTCGGGTCGGGTCGGGTCGGGTCGGGTCGGGTCGGGTCGGGTCGGGTCGGGTCGGGTCGGGTCGGGTCGGGTCGGGTCGGGTCGGGTCGGGTCGGGTCGGGTCGGGTCGGGTCGGGTCGGGTCGGGTCGGGTCGGGTCGGGTCGGGTCGGGTCGGGTCGGGTCGGGTCGGGTCGGGTCGGGTCGGGTCGGGTCGGGTCGGGTCGGGTCGGGTCGGGTCGGGTCGGGTCGGGTCGGGTCGGGTCGGGTCGGGTCGGGTCGGGTCGGGTCGGGTCGGGTCGGGTCGGGTCGGGTCGGGTCGGGTCGGGTCGGGTCGGGTCGGGTCGGGTCGGGTCGGGTCGGGTCGGGTCGGGTCGGGTCGGGTCGGGTCGGGTCGGGTCGGGGTCGGGTCGGGTCGGGTCGGGTCGGGTCGGGTCGGGTCGGGTCGGGTCGGGTCGGGTCGGGTCGGGTCGGGTCGGGTCGGGTCGGGTCGGGTCGGGTCGGGTCGGGTCGGGTCGGGTCGGGTCGGGTCGGGTCGGGTCGGGTCGGGTCGGGTCGGGTCGGGTCGGGTCGGGTCGGGTCGGGTCGGGTCGGGTCAGGTCAGGTCTATGGCAAGGTCCAGGTTCAGAATCTATGCACCACCACCACTTGCCTGGGTTGGAGTAGTGCTGCTGCATGGCGACCGCCAGCTGCATGGAGTGGTGGCTGATGGTGTTGTGGTCACCGGTGAAGTTGGCGCTGCCCAGCTGCTGCAACTTGGCCAGTAGCTCCTGGTTGCTCGGGTCGTCAAAGGCCCGGAGTGGAATGGAATGGAGGTTCAGCATGGTAACTCTGCTAATGGGTGAGATACCTTGTGAGCAAGGTGCGGTCTCCTTGTCTTCCCCGGTGTGTTTCCCGGCCTCCATGGGATCACACGCGTCGACGAGCCTCGCGAACAACGCGTCGACGAGCCTCGCGAACAACGCGCCCTGTGAGGAACGTGCTGTAAGGCCCAGGGGCTCAGACCAGCTGCGGGCCAGAGTGGAGCTGGTGGACGAGCACCACACCACCCGAGTCAGCTCAGTAATGAATGGCCAGCAGCCATGTGAGGAGGAGCTGGACCATGAGCAGCCCACCAGGCGTGCAGACTGGAAGCCCCCAGCAGGTCAGGTGGGCCTGCGCCTTCTGCGCTCATCCTGGAGCCAGCAGCGTGACCAGCCAGTGCAGGGCCTGATGTGGTGCCCTGTAGTGGCCCCCCGCAAGCCCCCACAGTCAGGCGACCCCAACTAACAAAAAATGGCTGGAAATGATAGGAAACCGACCCCTGGTAATCAAAACGACGCCGCGTCTCAGCCACGTGGTTTCTATTTATGATTCGCACATCCCTGGATAGAGGACTCTGTCAGCTATGCGGTGCAGCTTGTAACATTAAATATTGTGCAGTGTGCTGAGTGCTAAGGTGGCTCAAAACTTGACATTCAAATGCATGCCAGTTTTGCTCATGCGGGCCTCGCCGCGACCGACCGCCGCGACCGACGTGGCCCAGTAGCCTCTGCAAACAGTCAGGGACAGTCGCCGCAGTCAAAACAATGCACATGGCACGCAAAACCGATGTAACGACGCCCCTCCACCCATGCTCTACCTGGCCACTCTGTAAGGCCACACAAGGTGTGTAGGCCATTGCTACGTCACCTTGCTCGACTTGTTGGGTCCGGTCCCTCCCGCCCGCCCTCCGCTTGCGTGTCGAGCTCAGGCGTTCCCAACATGGGGTTGGTAATGTTCATGCAAGTACTCTATCAATACTGCACTGTTTTCGATAGCGTTTGTCACATTGGCAGCCGTAACTTATTCCGCGTAATCTGACCATCAGCGCTAGCCATTGGAGTCTTTGCTCGTGTACTGCCACATGTGCCCGCGAACAAATCACATCGGCGAGACGGGTCTCCTTGGCACGGTGCGCCACATCCCTGTGACCCCATCTATCTAGCGTAGTGTGCTGGTTGTGCACAAATGGAATGTCCGGCCAACACCCAACGCGATGCCTGCCGGGCGTGCAGGGCGCCTAGACGGGGTGATTGAAACATTAAACTGTGTTCGCTCCTCGCCGAATACATCATTTGGGTCGGCGCACACTAAGGTATCACCGGGTTACACCCCCCCTCCTCCACTGTGTCCTCCACTGTGTTGCACCCGCTGCACCCACAGGAAAAGCCACACACTTTGTTTGTTCTTGACTCATTGGCGCAGCTATTGAAACAAATCGCACGATAAACAGCCCAGGCCTCTATCAGTTTGACAAGTTGAAAGTTACATCATGTTCACCAGGCAGATTCAAGGCCACGGCATGCATCGACCCACCATGCCCGCCCCCCCTCTACCCTTCATTGCAGGAGCACACCCTATTGAGCCTGCCCACCCCCTCCCAGCCTACCCCTCCCAACCCACCCCTCCTAGCCCACCCCTCCCAGCCTACCCCTCCCAGCCTAGCCCTCCAAGTCCACCCCCTCCCAGTCCACAACCACAAACCACAGCCCTCCCCTTCCCACCCCCTCCCCTTCCCCCCCCCAGCCCCCTCCCAGCCCTAGCCACCACAATGGGGGGTAAAAGGCCCAGCAAGAAGATGCGCCAACACTTGCAAGAGTTGAATACCTCACCCAAGGCAGGGTTTTTATGCAGCCCCAATGGCTTGAAAGCCCAAAGGAACAAGGCACAACATGAGGCTATGGGGTTGCGAGCAGAGATTGCGCGGCTCCACCAGCAGCTCAGTGATGCAGGGGCAACTTTGCAGCAAGTGCAGGCAGACATGGAGCAGTTGCAGGCTGCAAAACAGGAGCTGCAGGGTGAGAATGAGTCCTTGGAGCAGCTGGCTGAGGAGCGCACCCATGCAATCCAGCTGCTGCAGCAAGACAAGCGCCGGCTGTCCCTTGCGCTACGCAACGTCCGCCGCTGCCGTGTAAGCGGGCCCCGGCTCACCCGGCATCAGCGGCAGCTAATGAACATCCTGATGCGGCACCGGGTGTCACCAGAGGTGCTGCAGCGGTGTGCCGAGGGTGGCTATGGCATCCCGTCCGGCAGTGCAGCCCAGCAGCCCTGCCCGGCTCCAGACCCACCCGCGTTGACAGCCAACTTCTTTCCCACGCAAGTGGGGCGCCGTGGGAAGCCGGCGGCCAGGACAGCTGCATACCTTGCACAACACTACCTCAGCACAGCCAGGCTGGTGCTGCAGACACAGGTCAGCCGCCGCAAGCTGGCCATGTGCAGAGAGCTGTTCGTCAATGAGCAGTGCCTGGTGCCCAACCCACACCGACCTGGGCAGATCGCCACTGTGGGGCGGCAGTTGCGCGTGGTAGCCAAGTACCTGAAGAGCAAGACCCTTGGTGAGGCTGGGCTGGGCTGGGCTGGGCTGGGCTGGGCTGGGCTGGGCTGGGCTGGGCTGGGCTGGGCTGGGCTGGGCTGGGCTGGGCTGGGCTGGGCTGGGCTGGGCTGGGCTGGGCTGGGCTGGGCTGGGCTGGGCTGGGCTGGGCTGGGCTGGGCTGGGCTGGGCTGGGCTGGGCTGGGCTGGGCTGGGCTGGGCTGGGCTGGGCTGGGCTGGGCTGGGCTGGGCTGGGCTGGGCTGGGCTGGGCTGGGCTGGGCTGGGCTGGGCTGGGCTGGGCTGGGCTGGGCTGGGCTGGGCTGGGCTGGGCTGGGCTGGGCTGGGCTGGGCTGGGCTGGGCTGGGCTGGGCTGGGCTGGGCTGGGCTGGGCTGGGCTGGGCTGGGCTGGGCTGGGCTGGGCTGGGCTGGGCTGGGCTGGGCTGGGCTGGGCTGGGCTGGGCTGGGCTGGGCTGGGCTGGGCTGGGCTGGGCTGGGCTGGGCTGGGCTGGGCTGGGCTGGGCTGGGCTGGGCTGGGCTGGGCTGGGCTGGGCTGGGCTGGGCTGGGCTGGGCTGGGCTGGGCTGGGCTGGGCTGGGCTGGGCTGGGCTGGGCTGGGCTGGGCTGGGCTGGGCTGGGCTGGGCTGGGCTGGGCTGGGCTGGGCTGGGCTGGGCTGGGCTGGGCTGGGCTGGGCTGGGCTGGGCTGGGCTGGGCTGGGCTGGGCTGGGCTGGGCTGGGCTGGGCTGGGCTGGGCTGGGCTGGGCTGGGCTGGGCTGGGCTGGGCTGGGCTGGGCTGGGCTGGGCTGGGCTGGGCTGGGCTGGGCTGGGCTGGGCTGGGCTGGGCTGGGCTGGGCTGGGCTGGGCTGGGCTGGGCTGGGCTGGGCTGGGCTGGGCTGGGCTGGGCTGGGCTGGGCTGGGCTGGGCTGGGCTGGGCTGGGCTGGGCTGGGCTGGGCTGGGCTGGGCTGGGCTGGGCTGGGCTGGGCTGGGCTGGGCTGGGCTGGGCTGGGCTGGGCTGGGCTGGGCTGGGCTGGGCTGGGCTGGGCTGGGCTGGGCTGGGCTGGGCTGGGCTGGGCTGGGCTGGGCTGGGCTGGGCTGGGCTGGGCTGGGCTGGGCTGGGCTGGGCTGGGCTGGGCTGGGCTGGGCTGGGCTGGGCTGGGCTGGGCTGGGCTGGGCTGGGCTGGGCTGGGCTGGGCTGGGCTGGGCTGGGCTGGGCTGGGCTGGGCTGGGCTGGGCTGGGCTGGGCTGGGCTGGGCTGGGCTGGGCTGGGCTGGGCTGGGCTGGGCTGGGCTGGGCTGGGCTGGGCTGGGCTGGGCTGGGCTGGGCTGGGCTGGGCTGGGCTGGGCTGGGCTGGGCTGGGCTGGGCTGGGCTGGGCTGGGCTGGGCTGGGCTGGGCTGGGCTGGGCTGGGCTGGGCTGGGCTGGGCTGGGCTGGGCTGGGCTGGGCTGGGCTGGGCTGGGCTGGGCTGGGCTGGGCTGGGCTGGGCTGGGCTGGGCTGGGCTGGGCTGGGCTGGGCTGGGCTGGGCTGGGCTGGGCTGGGCTGGGCTGGGCTGGGCTGGGCTGGGCTGGGCTGGGCTGGGCTGGGCTGGGCTGGGCTGGGCTGGGCTGGGCTGGGCTGGGCTGGGCTGGGCTGGGCTGGGCTGGGCTGGGCTGGGCTGGGCTGGGCTGGGCTGGGCTGGGCTGGGCTGGGCTGGGCTGGGCTGGGCTGGGCTGGGCTGGGCTGGGCTGGGCTGGGCTGGGCTGGGCTGGGCTGGGCTGGGCTGGGCTGGGCTGGGCTGGGCTGGGCTGGGCTGGGCTGGGCTGGGCTGGGCTGGGCTGGGCTGGGCTGGGCTGGGCTGGGCTGGGCTGGGCTGGGCTGGGCTGGGCTGGGCTGGGCTGGGCTGGGCTGGGCTGGGCTGGGCTGGGCTGGGCTGGGCTGGGCTGGGCTGGGCTGGGCTGGGCTGGGCTGGGCTGGGCTGGGCTGGGCTGGGCTGGGCTGGGCTGGGCTGGGCTGGGCTGGGCTGGGCTGGGCTGGGCTGGGCTGGGCTGGGCTGGGCTGGGCTGGGCTGGGCTGGGCTGGGCTGGGCTGGGCTGGGCTGGGCTGGGCTGGGCTGGGCTGGGCTGGGCTGGGCTGGGCTGGGCTGGGCTGGGCTGGGCTGGGCTGGGCTGGGCTGGGCTGGGCTGGGCTGGGCTGGGCTGGGCTGGGCTGGGCTGGGCTGGGCTGGGCTGGGCTGGGCTGGGCTGGGCTGGGCTGGGCTGGGCTGGGCTGGGCTGGGCTGGGCTGGGCTGGGCTGGGCTGGGCTGGGCTGGGCTGGGCTGGGCTGGGCTGGGCTGGGCTGGGCTGGGCTGGGCTGGGCTGGGCTGGGCTGGGCTGGGCTGGGCTGGGCTGGGCTGGGCTGGGCTGGGCTGGGCTGGGCTGGGCTGGGCTGGGCTGGGCTGGGCTGGGCTGGGCTGGGCTGGGCTGGGGTGGGGTGGGGTGGGCTGGGCTGGGCTGGGCTGGGCTGGGCTGGGCTGGGCTGGGCTGGGCTGGGCTGGGCTGGGCTGGGCTGGGCTGGGCTGGGCTGGGCTGGGCTGGGCTGGGCTGGGCTGGGCTGGGCTGGGCTGGGCTGGGCTGGGCTGGGCTGGGCTGGGCTGGGCTGGGCTGGGCTGGGCTGGGCTGGGCTGGGCTGGGCTGGGCTGGGCTGGGCTGGGCTGGGCTGGGCTGGGCTGGGCTGGGCTCGGATAGTGGTGGTGCAGAGGAAGTGGCCTGGGAGGTGGTGGAGTGAGGGATGAGTGAGGGATGACAAGATGACATGCTTGCTACTTTGCATGCAGAGATGCTGAAGCAAGCCAAGGCGATACACTTGGCATTTGACGGATGCACAACCAAGCGCCATGGGAAGGTGCTTATCATCAGGGTCACAGCAGCCGTACCTAAGCCGTACCTAAGACCCGCAGTCTTGCAGAGAAGTAGCCGCCAAGGTGGTGCAGTGTGCCGCCCTGCGCATGGACGAGGGGCAGAGTGACCTGGGTGTGTGGGACCCTCACTGCACGTGGCGCCAGTTCCAACAGGACATCCAGGCCATGGCTGAGGGCAGCCCATGCAGCACCGGGTTGCGCCTCCACCTCGAGGTGTACTTTCTGGCATGTCCCACCTCCAATGCCCCGGTGGAGTCCTTGCTACAGCTGCTGAAGCATGGAGCTGGCCGCTTCATGGAGCTGCCTGCGCTCCTGGAGCATATGTCCCTGCACACACATAGGTCCACCCTCAACAACATAGATGTGCACGACTTCGCGCTTCAGTTGCCTAAGCTTCGCACTGCGGTGCGGCTGCATGAGGTGGCTGCAGCCGAAGCCAGGGCACCAGCCACAGCCGCACGCAAAGCCACAGCAGCTGCTTGCAGTGTGGGGGTGGTTGTGGTGAATGTGGGGGACCATGCAAGCCAGCAGCGGGTGGCAGCAGCAGCAACAACAGCAGGGTGCAACAGAGTTGTGTCAGCTGGTGTGCCCCCACCACAGCCCCACCCACCCCCACAGCCACCCCCACAGCAGCCACCCCAGCAGCAAGGGCCGCCTGCATCACCTAATTTCGGCCACATGTATCAGTTAGCACTAGCTGCAATCGCCACCGAGGGGCACGCTGCTATGGCGCAAGCGCCGGCTCCTGGCTTCACGCTACGCAAGCGTACCACACCTGCTGGGTTGGGGCTGCCCAAGACAGCTGCCAAGCGCAAGCGGTGACCCACGAGACATAGTTAGACAGGCCCCCAGCGCCAACTCAGGTTGTGAAGTGCGCAACAGGGGCTGTAGCGGCCACCTCTCCCAACCGCACCTGCCAACTGCCTCCGTGCCACATTTCCGCAACCGCTTTCCGATCCGACTGCTGCTGCCGACGCGCATGCTCGTGTAGAGCAGCCTAAGCGATGCGGGCGGTCGTAGCGATGACTGCATGCTCCGCAACGGCTTACATTTAAATCACTAACTTTGATGCTTTGCTGTGCACGGCCTACTGACTGGATAATTATTCTGGATAAGTGAAAGGTAGCTGGCCGGGTTGGCTACATTGTGAATCATCTAGCATATTATTTTGCGCAGTGAGTGCAGAGTTACAGCCGTCCTACTACCAGGGGTCGGTTTCCTGTCATTGTTAAACAGTTGGGAACACCTGAGTCGAGCTGGTGTCCAGCTCCGCCCTGACCCCCTGCTGCTCAGCTGGAGGGGTGGGCAGCCCAGGGGCAGCACCAGCACCAGCTGCCTGCTGCTGCCAGGGGGGTGCAGCAGGAGGGGGGGGCAGGTCAGGGGCAGCACCAGCACCAGCTGCCTGCTGCTGCCAGGGGGGTGCAGCAGGAGGGGGGGGCAGCCCAGCAGGGCTACGTATTTAGCACGCCGCCGGCTTTTTGGGGCTGGGGCTGGGAGGCTTTTTGGGGCTGGGGCTGGGAGGGGCTGGGAGGGGGTGGGAGGGGCGGGGCTGGGGCTGGGAGGGGGTGGAAGGGCGGGGCTGGGGCTGGGAGGGGCTGGGAGGGGGTGAGAGGGGTGGGGCTGGGGGTGGGAGGGGCTGGGAGGGCGGGACCGGGGCTGGGAGGGGGTGGGAGGGGCTGGGAGGGGGTGGGAGGGGTGGGGCTAGGGGTGGGAGGGGCTGGGAGGGCGGGACTGGGGCTGGGAGGGGGTGGCAGGGGCTGGGAGGGGGTGGGAGGGGTGGGGCTAGGGGTGGGAGGGGGTGGGAGGGCGGGGCTGGGCCTGGGAGGGGGTGGGAGGGGGTGGGAGGGCGGGGCTGGGGCTGGGAGGGGGTGGGAGGGGGTGGGGCGGGCTGCAAGGGTTCCGGTAGGCTAGTCAGCACTGCAAGGCAAAGTTAGGTCACGCAAACTTATGTTTCCACAAGCCTGGTGGATGGAATGCTTTGCTTTCTTCTCCAACAGCTGCTTCGTTGGCTTAGGAACAAAGTTGACACGGCAAATTCTGGGAAGTCACAGTGGTCGGTTCACAATACGCCGGTTTGTGCAAGGGGGTCCCATTTTTTGTATAGCCGGCTAGGGAGAAACGAACATTATCGCACCTCGCTGCAATGTCGCGTGTCAACTTGCCCAACGACGGTCCTCCGACAACGCCTGCACCAATGAAAGGTTCGCGGAGTGAGCCTGGCGGGCTAAACATTGATTGTACTTCTGGCTCGATAGCAAGCGCAGTTCTATCACTGATGCCGCTACATACCACTAGAACAATCGGCTGTGAGCAGCTGAGGTGTGTCCGCGCTCGCTTGCGCCGGCATGGCCTCTAATGCAAGGATTAATGCGCCGCTTGCCAGTAGATGCGGAGTAATTCGCAGGTGCCAATGCAACAAACGCTACCGAAATCGGTGCACTGTGTAGCGAGTACTTGCATGAAGATTACCAATCCCATGTTGGGACATCCTGACCCACAGGCCTCATGAAGCAGCCAGGAAGCCACACCGGCAGCAGCCTCAGAGCCCGGGACCAGCACTCCCCCTCCAGCCAAGCGCAGCAAGCGCATCGAGGCTGAGCAGGCAGCTGAGCCCACCCAGCCCACCAAGGCTGAGCAGGCAGCTGAGCTGAGCAAGGGCAGGGCTGCCAAAGCCAAGCCAGCACCACAGCCAGGCAGGTGGCTGGACAGGGACTGCAATGCAGCGCTGAACATGCAGCGCAGTGGGGAGAGCAGGTGGCGCCCGCTGGAGCTGTGCTACTGGCCAGAGCAGGGAGCTCTGCCAGCCAAGGGCAAGGTGTACCCTGGCCTGGGCTACAAGCGGCTGCGAGACAAGCCACCCAAGGCCCAGGAGCAGCAGCAGCAGTAGCAGCCTGCCGTGGCACAGTAGTGTTCCCCCCTTTGTTGAGCTATTATCAGCTTACAATCAGCGCATGTTTTTCATGCCAACTCTAAACTATAGCCCTCCGAGTCAGGCAATAGTGTAGGTGGTAGGCACACATGGCACGTGCATTGGGTATACTCCACACAGCCCAATACTACCATTTGAGTCGGGCTATTAGTGGTCCCTAGTATTCCCGCTAGTGGCCGCTAGTGGCCACTACTGGTCCGGCTTAAATAGAGGCCCTAGTGAGGGACAAGGGGGCTATGAGACACCCCAGCTGCATCTCTCTTTGCTTCTTAAACAACCAGGTTGCATGCCGGTCTCTGCTTTTATATAGTCGTTGTGTTTGCAACTAGTAGCCCAGCAGTTGGCTGGCTGGAGGCGGAGTGCATGCCACTGCCATGGGAGCTCATCAGCCATGGGTCCTTTAACCCAGGCCCCCCCGCCCTCCCACCCCCTGAGCCCTCACGCCCATCAGCAAGCCCCGTGCTCGGCTCATCTTCCTTGACACATAGGCCTGATGAGTGACGCCGGCATGCTGGACAGGCCGTTACAGAAGGGTGTAACCTTTTAGTGAAACTTAGGAATGGTGCCCTAACCCAGCAGAGCCCGGCAGCCACATTGAAGGGCCCAAGGACAGCCAGTCTAGTGCTGACTTGGGTGCTCTGGTCAGTCGGCCTGGGTCCTTTTGCTGTATAGAAGTAGGGCTGGGAAGCTAGCTTCCTGCCTGGCAGCATCGCCAGGCTTAGAATGTGGGCTGCAAGCTGTAGGGGCGGCTGCACCCCAGGGAATATTGTGAATCTCAGCTCGGGTACCCACCGTCAATAAAGTTTGGCCCATGTTAAGTCTCGGCCACGCTCCGCCCCGCCATCGTCAAACGTCAATAAGGCAATGGCATCAATGAAAGTCACCCAGCGCAGTGCCGTTGCACGAGGCTCCAGTGTGGTCTGTGCTGCGGGCCGCGTTGAGCAGCCTCATCGCCGAGCGCTGCTGCTTAGCATTGTACTCCCGGCAGTAGCGACAGTGCGCCCAGCCCTTGCATTGATTCCGGTAAGACAGGGCGCACTTTACATCTCCTGTGTGTGGCTGCCTGATATCGTCCCATTTGCCGTCGTTGTGTGCAGGATGAGGAAGACGAGGAGCGTGTGGAGGCAGCCAAGCTTAACCGCGCAAAGCGGCTTGCAGAGCAGCGCGGTAAGTTATCCACTCACAGCGTCGAGAACCCAGTCATGGACGCTCGTTGATCGGGATATATGGTGCCAATGGCATTGTCATGGCGCGATACTTAGGGAGGCCCTCAAACTACCCATAGCAATTTCAAAACAGCACCCCGCCTCTGCACAATGGTGACTTACGTGCTTCCCCTGTTCATACTACTGCTGACCCGTGCTTGTGCAGCAACCACCCGTAATTTCATGCAAGAAGAAGGGCTAACCAACCGGCAGTTGGGTCAGGATTTGCTGCCGGTGCAGAAGGCGGTGTACAAGCTGGCTGAGTCCGGGTCCCAGCTGGAGTCAGGGGATGTGGCAGCGGCGTCACGCACCTTGGGCCAGTCCTGGGTCACTGACTTTGCCACCGCTGCGGAGAAGGTGGGCTGTAGGATGAGGGGCTAAGTGGAGGGTGGGTGGCAAGGGGAGGCTGTTCATGGCCTTGTCTTCAGCAGCTCCCTGCCATGCACACCGCTGGCAGGCTCGTGTAGAGCATGATACCTTCTGAGCCATGTAATAGCAAAACACGTCCTCATTTTTGGTTAACCAGGAGTTGCCTAGGCAGACAGCATCTGTTCAAGTATACAATGTATCAGCACCTCAGCCCTCAACCTTGAGCCTTCATTGCAGTCGAACACACTAATTGTGAACCACTACAAAACGGTGTTTTTTCTGTGTGGAGTTCCCATCGCATGGCATGCTCATGTCCTATACATGGCATACACATGGTCACGGTCGCCTACCACCTACAATATATGAGTGTGCAAGTTTGACCTAGTGGCTGTTTGCAGGTGTCTGCCAGTCCATCTGCCGAGGCCCTGGTGTCCAAGCTGACAGCTCTGAAGACTGCAACTGACAGCGGTGACGTGTCCGCCTCCAAGCGGAGCTACATTGAGCTGGTGGGCGAGCTGCAGGCCTGGGCAGCCTCCTCCTCCCTGACGAACTCCCTCAAGGGCCTGTGATGGGTCTAAGGGCATGTGACAAGGCTGGCGTGGTAGCGTAGGCAGCAGCACGCCAGCTATAGCTGCAGTCACCCAAGGCTCAACACGACAAGGGCTTGACAGGATAACAGTTATGATTGGGCTGGCCTGGTGTGAGCAACAAGCTTGGCAACATTAGTAGGAAGACAGCTCAATGCGGCCACAGACAAGGTGTGATGGACCACATGCCTGAGCTGGAAATTCGAGCACGAGATAGGGTTTGACATGAATGGAGTTCGCGACTGATGGAGCAGCCCTTGCATCACCTGCTTCAGTCTACCAACCGTGCTGTGCACATCCAGCAGTGGCAGCAATGCATACCACTTCTTGTTAAGTCCTTCGTAAGCGCCCTCTCGCCCGGCGAAGCACCACCTTCCCTGCGTTTTGAACTGACCCGCCACCGTGACCTAATTTTCTCTCCAGACGGTGCTGCCATCTTTGCTTTGTTCATCCTCGTTTTCCTCCTCTTTGGTTCTATTTCTAGTTTGCTTGTAGTTCTCGCTCAAAAAAATATTTTTGCCTGATGAGGCCGCCTGATGCCTGGGTACAAGTATGCTCACACAATACTCAGGCCGTCCGCTCGCCGTATGCTCAATCCCATGCCTCACGCAATCAGCCTGCCTGCCTGCAGGCCTGGCCACTAAGGCGCGCCCGAAATATTCTTTAAAATATGACCAAAAATAAATCTTTAAAATATGACCATATGATCAAGGGCGCTATTCCAATGTCGAGGCGAGGCGAGGCGAGGTGCATGGGGTGCTTTTTCGAGGCGAGGCGGCGAGGCGAGGCGGCGAGGTCTCCATGTCCCTCTAACCACCCCCAACCGCCCTACCTCGCCCCTCGCGATTCCAATAGCGAGGCGAGATCGAGATGCCCATGCCACCAGTTTAGCGTGCATGGGGCCTCGCCGTCTCCCGCCCCTCCGGGCCCAGCGAGGCGAGGTGCGGTCACAGGCGAGGTGTGACTGTTTTCCAGAACTATCAGCTTGGCGAGTCTGGTGGTGGCGAGTGGCTGCGCGATGCTCAGCATGTCTAGGTTGCAGAACGTAGCATCAGCAGCGACAAAGCAGCAGCAAAAACTGGAAGAAGTCCTGGCTAGTCCTGGAAGTGATAGCTGCATTAGAAGAGGACGGAAAGACAGCCAATAATAACGGCGGCGACTGGAAGGAGACGGCAGATGTCCCTCAACCGCAGTTTTAATGCAACATTTAGCGGAGCAGCCTTCAGCTTGTGCATCTGCGTGCTGGCACCTGCTGTGCTTTGCTGTGCCCGCTTTGACTGCTTTGCCCGCTTTGACCGCTTTGCGGAGAATGTTTAGCTAGTCCCGCTTGCGCAGGGCTTGCAGAGGCGTGTACTTGCATTGTCCCGCTGACGCGGAGATTAGCTTAGCTTGCCTTGCACATCTACACGTGCGCTGCTTGCCATCCCCGCCACAGCTAACGAAAGAACAGCGAACTATTGGTGTCACCATAACCTGCTCCAAGCAGAGTTGCACCACAACCTGCAATACCCTACACATACGGCTAACCCTACACATACAACCCAACATAGCCTTAGTTTCTGCTCCTAGCAGAGTCCCAACATAGCCTGCCCAACGCAGAGCATCAACACACGTCCAACACCTAAAGCCCAATCACTAGCCTAGCAGAGGTGCACAAACATAACCAGCCTACTCAAGAGCTGCTCAATTTCATTTTGCCAGCGACGGCAGCGGCAGCAGTATCGTGACTATGCGCAAGGCGCGGGGTGGTCGGCGGTCGCGGGCCGCCAAAAGGGGTCCATGCAGCTTCACTGTTACCACTGCTGCCGGTGCTGCTGCTGGGCGGAATGTCATCGGATGAGGAATCCATTGCGATGGGCGCACGCAGTGAAATGAGCGAAGAGGTTAGCCAAAATTTGAACACCTCGCCTCGCCTCGCCTGTCTCGCCGCATTGGAATCGCAAAATTCAAAAAACGCCACATGGAGCCACATGGAGCCTCGCCTCGCCTCGCCTCGCCCCATTGGAATAGCGCCCCAAGCATGATGGAATATGATAAATACTAGGGCAGTGGGCCCGTCCCACATCGGACGGCCAGCAGGCAACATATGTATGTGCGGCCTCCGGCCGCACCACATTTTGTTAACCGGCCGGTCAAGCGAGCCCGATAGACCCGATAGCAAGCCGTCAAGCAAGCC
Source organism: Haematococcus lacustris (assembly GCA_030144725.1). NCBI lineage: Eukaryota > Viridiplantae > Chlorophyta > Chlorophyceae > Chlamydomonadales > Haematococcaceae > Haematococcus > Haematococcus lacustris. Next base: position 65,213 of record JASKMD010000009.1, on the reverse strand, counting down.
CGATAGCCCGATAGCACGTCCAATTCCACTTGCAAGGTGTTGCTATGTGTTATAGTGATGTTAGCATGCTTGCATGATGTTCGCTTTGCATCCCTTGGCATCTGAGAAATGTGTGTGAGCATGATGTCCAGTTATCACTGCTGCAGTGTGCGGTGTGTGTGGGTGCAGCAACAGTGTGTGGCAAGAGCAATTGCAATGTCAGCAGCTGCAATCACAGTGACAACAACAGTGGTGCCAGCTCAGTGCCAGGTCAATGCAAGCTGGCATGGCCTGTCACCAGCCCTCATCGTCGTCGTGGGCCTTGTTTTAATAGGCCTTGTTCACATGTCTTTTCAGCATTCCCAACTGTCCATGGCTGCATGGCAGTGTGACACAGATGCAACACACAACATGTCTTTCATCTGTAGCTTTAGCTCGTAGACCTCTTGTGTACCCGTAGCTTTATGCTGCCGCAATTTCCAGATCGGCGGCTGCAAGTTCCAGAGTTGCCGCAAGTTCCAGAGCTGCTGCCGCTGCTGCTCCTGCTGCCCCTGCTGCCCCTGCTGCCGCTGCTGCCACTGCTGCTGCTGCCCCTGCTGCTGCCGCCCTACTGTTGCTGGTGCTGCCCCTGCTGCTGCTCCTGCTGCTGCTGCCCCTGCTGCTGCTGCCCCTGCTGCTGCTGCTGACCCTGCTGCTCCTGCCCCTGCTTCTGCTGCTGCCGCTGCTGCCGCTGCCGCCCCTGCTGCTGCTGCCCCTGCTGCTGCCGCTGCCCCTGCTGCTGCCATCGCCGCTGCTGCCGTTGCTGCCGCTGCTGCCGCTGCTGCCGCTGCCGCCCCTGCTGCTGCTGCCCCTGCTGCTGCCGCTGCCCCTGCTGCTGCCATCGCCGCTGCTGCCGTTGCTGCCGCTGCTGCCGCTGCTGCCGCTGCTGCCGCTGCTGCCGCTGCTGCCGCTGCTGCCGCTGCTGCCGCTGCTGCCGCTGCTGCCGCTGCTGCCCCTGCTGCTGCTGCCCCTGCTGCTGCCGCTACTGCTGCCGCCGCCCCCGCTGCCGCCGCTGCCGCTGCTGCTGCTGCTGCCGCTGCTGCTGCTGCTGCCGCTGCTGCTGCTGCTGCCGCTGCTGCTGCTGCCGCTGCTGCTGCTGGCGCTGCTGCTGCTGCTGCCGCTGCCGCTGCTGCTGCTGCTGACCCTGCTGCTCCTGCCCCTGCTTCTGCTGCTGCCGCTGCTGCTGCTGCTGCTGCCCCTGCTGCTGCTGCCCCTGCTGCTGCTGACCCTGCTGCTCCTGCCCCTGCTTCTGCTGCTGCCGCTGCTGCTGCTGCCGCCCCTGCTGCTGCTGCCCCTGCTGCTGCCTCTGCCCCTGCTGCTGCCATCGCCGCTGCTGCCGCTGCTGCCGTTGCTGCCGTTGCTGCCGCTGCTGCCGCTGCTGCCGCTGCTGCCGCTGCTGCCGCTGCTGCCGCTGCTGCCGCTGCTGCCGCTGCTGCCGCTGCTGCCGCTGCTGCCCCTGCTGCTGCTGCCCCTGCTGCTGCCCCTGCTGCCGCTGCTGCTGCCCCTGCTGCTGCTGCTGCCCTTGCTGCTGCCCCTACTGCTGCTGCTGCCCCTGCTGCTGCCCCTGCTGCTGCTGCCGCCGCCGCCGCTGCCGCTGCTGCTGCTGCCGCCGCTGCTGCTGCTGCCCCTGCTGCTGCTGCCCCTGCTGCTAGCCTGGCTGCTTTTCGGGGCTAGACACCTGCCATCAGGTGCATTGGGGACATGAGGCTCCGTCGCGCTGAAGCAGAGGCTGAATATGTTTTACCGTATAGGCAGTGCGCAAGGTTGACGTGCACGCCACGGCCAAGCGCCGCATCCGCGAGGTGCATCCGTCAGCTGGACTGCGGCTGTCAGTTCAAAATGATGGTTCAACCTGTGTCATGTTCATCTAGGGCCGGGGCTGTACTCCGTAGGGGTTGGGGGTCTTTGTTTGACTGAACTGTCGGTTGACGGGCCGGCTAGACCATTCAAAATGAAACATCGCGAGTAGACGCGTTGGCATCTACAATACCAGACCCACTACTCATCTCCATTTTTAAGGCCTCCTAATTTCAGATCGGCTTTCGATCTTACCGCACAGTGAGTCGCGCTCCATTTTCTCGATGTACTATGCGTCATTGAAGGTAGAAGAGGTCGCACGGAGAATCGCTGGCCATTCCGAGCACATTTTTTATCTTGCCCCCTTATTTTTTTAATATGTAGATAGTTAAGCCAAAACTCGCAAAACTAGGTAACCTCATTGCCGTGGTCTCAATCTGGTTTCAACCATGGTCTCAATCGTGATCTAATTTGACGGAGAGTAGAGGAGTGTTACTAACTACAATTGAGAGTGGTGCTGGTTTGGAGGACGTCAAACCCAGGTGAGTTAGTGTGGCAATCTGCTAGATTGTCCTCTTGACTACAGACCCGGTCATATCACATCTTTAAGCCATCATATTCAGTCATATGACCAATTCCTCAGCAAGTCATATGATCGGTCACGCCCTACTGCCCACTAGGGCACGACTGTTAACTGTTAACTGTTGACTTGCACGCCTGACTTGCACGGCGCACTTTGTGCATTTGCGCTTGCGATGCTTGACGCCATCATGCCTGCCACCACCCCAGCTAACGGGACAATAGCCTCCTTGTTCGTCACCATTTAAAAAGATCGCCCCCAGAGCTACAGCCAACCCCAAAAGCTACAGCCGACCAGCCATGGCCTGCTACAAGCACAGTTATATCATAGTGAAACATCATCCGAGCACTGTAGCTCTGCGTGTAGCTTTGGTTCGCGGGAAGGCTGCGTGTGTGCATTGGTTCGAACATTGGGGTCGCGGTTGCTTCGCCTTCCATCGCGACTGCGGAGCGCCACCTGGCGGTCGTGTTAAACATTTGTTAAACATTCTCCCTTTGTTAAACTTTGTTAAACATTGTTTAACAAACCGGGTCATGCTGCAGGCCTGCATGACTGCAGGCCTGCCCACCTGTGAAACTGTTTTTTTTTGCAGAAATGCAATCCCAGGAACACCCGATGGCAGGGGCAGCCAAACAGATCATGTATACCTCCATGCTGTGTTATATAAGTGCCCAGGACCCCCCAAACCCATCACAAGCAAACTCAAACACCGCTTGCATGAATTGAATACGCAGGAAACATTTCATAGCACAGCTTGCATGGCGGAGTCTTGCCCGCTTCATTGCAAGCTGAACAATAGCAGCGACTGGCCAGTGCGCTTCTCATTATATTATATGTTTTCTGGCTGCTCGGAAATCCGCCGATCACATACGAACATGTAAGCACTATCTCTACAGATGGGTCCATCAGGAATAGGAAAGCATGAAGTCTATGCAGCTCAGCTGCTGGGAGCAATGTTTGTCGCCGCTTTCGCGAGGGATGAACAGCAGCAAATGCTCTCCAGCGGCGCAGGTACGGCCTCAGCCCGTGGAAGCTCAAATATACATCATGCAATAGCTCGCTCTATGTGGCGTGCTCGTAGCGGGCGTTGCAGCAGCCTGCTGTTTCCTTGTGTTCCCCGGTGATGGAACTCCATGGGCCCAAGCACGTCCTGTAAGACACCCCAGCTCAACCCGAAGCTGCCTTTGCACAAACAACCAGGCTGCATGCCTGTCTCTGCCTACTCTTGCATTTGTGCCTGCAGTATGTAGCCCAGCTGCTGGTATTTGTACTTGGCTCTATGCAAGCCAGAACAGACCCTGGAAAGCTAGCATATTCTCTGGCGGCATCGTCAGGCTTCTGGCTGCTGGCTCCGAGTTACAGAGATGGGTAAGTAGATGCCTGACATAGCCTTTCACCGCTGTAGCATTTCTACCTGTCAGGGTTATACACCAGGCTGGGTGAGTCAGCCGCCAGCGCAGGCAAAGAGGTACAGTCCAATAACCAACAGCCAAGCCCAGCCAGGGGCAGGGGCTGGTCACGCTGTCAGTAAGGACAAGCCAGGCAGGTGTACAGCAGGGCTGTCGGCTGTTCGTGCAATGTGGCACGAGTGACGGTCTCACCAGGGCTGTCGGCTGTTCGTGCAATGTGGCACCCTGAGCCAGCACCTCAGCTCTCAACCTTGAGCCTTCATTGCAGTCGAACACACTAATTGTGAACCACTACAAAACGGTGTTTTTTCTGTGTGGAGTTCCCATCGCATGGCATGCTCATGTCCTATACATGGCATACACATGGTCACGGTCGCCTACCACCTACAGCATTGCCTGACCCCTGTGACAGGGCTATGTATAGAGTTGGCATGACAAAACATGCACTGATTGTTAGCTGATGACAGCTATAAGGGAGACACACACTACTGTGCCGCAGCAGGCTGCTGCTGGGCCTTGGGTGGCTTGTCTCGCAGCCGCTTGTAGCCCAGGCCTGGGTACTCCTTGCCCTTGGCTGGCAGCTTCCCCTGCTCTGGCCAGTAGCACAGCTCCAGTGGGCGCCACTTGCTCTCTCCAATGCGCTGCATGTTCAATGCTGCGTTGCAGTCCCTGTCCAGCCACCTGCCTGGCTGTGGTGCTGGCTTGGCTTTGGCAGCCTTACCCTGGGCCTTGCCCTTGCCCTTGGTAGGCTGGGTGGGCTCAGCTGGCTGCTCAGCCTTGGTGCGCTTGCTGCGCTTGGCTGGCAGGGGACTGCTGGGCCCTTGCTCTGAGGCTGCTGGATGTGAGGCTTCCTGGCTGCTGCGTGGGGCCTGTGGGGGCTTGCGGGGGGCTACCACAGGGCACCACATCATGCCCCGCACCGGCTGGTCACGCAGCTGGCTTCAGGCTGGGCGCACAAGGCGCTGTTCCACCTGCCCTGCTGGAGGCTTCCAGCTTGCAGGCCTGGTGGCCCTGCGCTTGTTCAGCTGCCTCTCACAGGGCTGCTGGCCGTTCACTGCTGAGCTGACCCGGGTGGTGCGGTGCTCATCCACAAGCACCACCCTGCCCCGCCGCTGGTCTGTGCCCCTGGGCCTGCACACCACCTTGCGGCAGGCACGCAGCACCGCATCAGCACCCCAGCCACCCCTGGTGCCAATGCTAGCTGCTCCAAAGAACACCACCAGCTGCTTGGCACGCCCATGGCGCTCCATGGACACCGCCGCCATGTCCTCCTCCAACTGCAGCCATGCACACAAGGCATACACATGGTCAGGTCAGGTATCAGGTTAGGCATGGCACAGTCAACTACTCTGGCTCTGGCTCTGGCTCCGTGCTACTGGGGCGCTTCCTCGGAGGCATTGCGCCACTAGGCTCATATCTACTGTCACCTGCTGATACCTACTTATAGAGAGGCGATGTCACTCACTCTCGCACCTCCAAAGGGCACTCCGACCAAAGGGCACTTTCAAAGGGCACCTCCAAAAAACGAACCCTGAGCCAGCATGCCCCTGACTGATGCTATACCCCTCACCTGTCCTAAACTTTCCCCCTCACCTGCAGGTCCCTTCTCACCTGGCTGCCTCCCGCGGTGCAAGCCGCAGAGACCTGCCTGGCACTCCTCCTGGCCGTCCTGGCTGGGCAGGAGCTGAGTGTCCAAACCGTGTTCCTGCTGTGCCTGCTCTCCATGGCCTGCCCTCTGGCCCTCGCCCTCAACCTCATAGACCAGGGTGCCCACAGCCCTGCCAGCAGGTGGCGCACAGGCGCAGCTGCTGGTGCTGCTGCAAAGCTTCAGGCTGGGCAGAAGGCGCGGGAGTCTACTCCCTTGCCTACACCCAATGGCACAGCGGCAGCAGGCAGAGTGTCAGCAGGGCCTAGAGGCCTGCCAGTAGTCAGATCAGTGGCGTGGGACGGCCTTCCGCTGCGGGATGTCCCAGCCACAGAGAACCAGGCTGTTCAGTGTAGCCTGGAGGGAGAATGGAGGAAGGTTGGGTTGGGCCAGGTGGGTCCCTGCTTCACATGCTGTGTTGTCCTCTGTTGTGCTGTGCTGTGCTGTGCTGTGCCGCGAACCAGGGGCAGGGTGTCCAATGGCGTGTTACCCAATGCTTTGTGGTCAATGCCCTCCCTGTTGGATCAGGAGTTGTGCCGTGCCTGCCCTGTCACTTTGTGGGTGCAAGGCTGTAGGGGTATGGGAGTGAGGGTGCAGGTGGCAGTGCTGTGAGGAGGGCGGTGATGAATGCGGTGCATGTGACCAGCTGGACGACCTTACTGCTGGCGATCTCACCCAGATATGTATTCTAACCAGATACCCCTAGCGCTTGCATGCCCGTTGGACCTGGAGTCCTCAACAGCATTGATTTGCAATGACCTGTCAGCACCTCAGCCCTCAACCTTGAGCCATCATTGCAGTCGAACACACTAATTGTGAACCACTACAAAACGGTGTTTTTTCTGTGTGGAGTTCCCATCGCATGGCATGCTCATGTCCTATACATGGCATGCACATGGTCACGGTCGCCTACCACCTACAGCATTGCCTGACCCCTGTGACAGGGCTATGTATAGAGTTGGCATGACAAAACATGCACTGATTGTTAGCTGATGACAGCTATAAGGGAGACACACACTACTGTGCCGCAGCAGGCTGCTGCTTGGCCTTGGGTGGCTTGTCTCGCAGCCGCTTGTAGCCCAGGCCTGGGTACTCCTTGCCCTTGGCTGGCAGCTTCCCTTGCTCTGGCCAGTAGCACAGCTCCAGTGGGCGCCACTTGCTCTCTCCAATGCGCTGCATGTTCAATGCTGCGTTGCAGTCCCTGTCCAGCCACCTGCCTGGCTGTGGTGCTGGCTTGGCTTTGACAGCCTTGCCCTGGGCCTTGCCCTTGCCCTTGGTAGGCTGGGCTGGGCGGAAAATGCAGCTGGAGGTGTCAGCTCAACGGTCACCAGCCCACCCTGACCTGTCAGCATTGCTGCAACGCACACAACCTTAGTGACTCAATGTGCTGGTGGCCCACAGCCTGCCCTCCCGTCAGTGCTGCCCAGGGCTGCTCAGGGGTTACAGGCCAACAAAACTTATTCAACAAGGAACAACATGTTTGCCTGTGGATGATCTCACTCAGCTACTCCACACCGGTGGCACTTTCCCAACAGACCACTGGGCACCTCAACTAACAGCTTAAGTGCTTAGATGGCTACTAGCCTGGCGAAACATTTAAACAGCTCAGGGGTTACAGGGGTTACAGCTCAGGGTTGCTGCTGCTGCTGATATGGGAGGGGTTGCAGCTGAGCAGCGCCCCTGCGGAGGTGCAGATGATGGCCTCTTTGGCGCAATGCGTCTGCACCTTGAGAGCAAGCCATGCGCTGCAGCCCCACCCCTGGCTTCCACACAAGCTCCTGCTGCAGCTGCTGCTGCTGCTGCTGCTGCCACTGCCACTACAGGATGGAGACGAGCAGTTACCCCACATGTTACGTCAGCTGCAGGCCGCCAGCCTGAGCCACCTTGCACGTGTCATGGCAGCTGCCAAAGACACAGCGGACAGGTAACCCGCTATTGTGTGACCCCACGGTGCTAGTCAGCAGCAGTGCAGTGCCAATCCCTGACACTGTGCCCCTCGCATGCCTTTCTAAGAACATGGCTAGGTGTCGGACGCCGTGATCACAGACTGTATCTGCACCAGGGACCACACACCAGCGACCGCGCTGGATCTTCAAGGCAGCGCCTTCACCCAGCACAGCCACTTCACGCCAGCCACTTCAGGGCAGCAGTGGCACCCGCCTCCATGCCGTCCTTCTCACCTTGTTGCCACCTTCTGGATCCAGTCTGATGATCTGATGATCTGGCATGGTTGACAACCTGTTCTTTGTTGCCATGCCATGGCTAGGGGAGAGCTTGGGACTGACATCGCTCAGCTCACAACCTTGCTGGGCGTCAGCGTTAGCTGGCCGGTGGCCTGGTTGCCTCACCTCAACACCGCTCTGGCACCCGACCAGCCCTCCCTCCCCATTCTCAATGCAGCCGCCCCCTCCCCTGCCCTTGCTCCCCAGACCAAGCTGAACCGCAGCCCCAGCCCCAGCCCCAGCCCTTCCCCGTGCAGCCCCTTTGCAGATTGCCCGGCAGACCCCACTGCCCCACGACCCACCTCAGCCACCGCCTTCCACCGCCAGCAGCGCGTGAAGCGCTCCCACAGCTTCACTGCTGGCTCCCCTCTCACGAGCTGCCCCAGCCCCGGGACTAGCCCCACCCCACCCCACCCCCGGGAGCGCTCACCTGCAGGAATGCAGGCAGCAGCTGCCCTGCAAGCTCTGCTGCCCTGGCAGCGGGAGGCGCTGTTGGCAGCTGGGCAGCCAGGGCACCCTGCTCTCGCCCACCAAGCTGCAACTAGCCCTGGGGGTAAGACGATGAGGAGGAGCACCAGCCGCTCCTCGCTCTTGCACAGAGCTCCGTCCAGCAGTGGGTTGGCAGGCTGTGACGGGGTGAGCCAGAGTGAGGGTGTGAGGGAGCCAAGCAGCCACGCAAAAGCTGCCACGCAGCCACGGGGTGGCACTGCGGCGCCTGTAGCTGCCATAAACCTTGATGACCAATGTCAGGGTTTGGCTCCAGGTGCTGCTGCTGTGGGGTGTGATGACATGGGCACTGACACCACTGCTAACACAGCCTCAACTGACGCTGCCTCTTCCAGCAATATGCTAGTGCGAGTGGTGTTGCTGGTGGGGCCAGCTGCCGCTCCGCCTCCCTCCTCCCCACAGCTCTGTACCCGCTGCGCTGCAGCCATGGCCGCCCCAGCAGCCAGGCTCAGGTCACTGACGCCAGCACCAGCATCAGCAGCATCAGCAGCAGCAGCAAGACCTGATCCAGACATGGTCCCTCCCCCTTCCCCTCTGGGAGGGGTGCGTTGGAGCGGGCTGGTGACAGCAGCAGAGGCTGGGTCTGCCAGTGACAGCTCCTCCCCCCTCCTCAGAGGCCCCCCTGCCTCTCGCTCAGCCGTACGCCGCAGCACCTCACTCGGTGCAGAGCGTGTCCTCTGCCGCCTGCCCTCCTCCTCCATCTCAGGCGAGTCTGTGGACTCTGAGCCAGTGGTCGTGGCTGTGGGACCAGGTGGTCTCCGGCAACACCTGAGGCGCTCCAAGAGCAGGCTGGGGCAGCGGTGCCGCGACATCTCCTGGGAAGGGCCAGTGATGGAGGAGGGGGAGGCGGAGGCCGCGGCAGCGGCAGCCCAAGGGCTCGAGGCTGGCTTGCTTGACTGGCGAAGTAATGGAGGTGGGTGCCTGGGACATGCTGGGAGGGCTGTCTTGGACAGGGAGTGTCTGAGAAGAGCGGGTGGGGTGGGTGGGTGCCAGCGATGACAAGGGCGTTAACGAGGGCTAGGGTGGGGTGGGAAGTGTACAGGGAGGAGGGGGTGGGGGTGGGGTGCGTGGGTGCGTGCCAGCATCATCACTGCATGCTACTATGTGCCCCTCTGTCTCTAAGAGACTCATGCTGACTCCATAGCCGTACGCAAAAAGTCTCAGCACCACTACCCCACCCGGCCTGGCCCCCACCCTCGCTGCTTGGCTGCAGGTGACCCCTCCTCCCTGCCCATCATCACCTCCGCCTACCCCACCAGCTGCACAGAGGCCAGCGACAGGGCTGAGTCAGAGGCCACCCTGGCACTAGCCCTGAGTTCCTGGGCTGGGGGCCGGGCCACCATCACAGACCCCTTCAGCGACCCAGAGTTTCCGGACACCCCGGATGCCTTGCAGCACAGCCGCACCAGTACCCACACCCCTCACGACCTCACCATCCAGCCCACAGGGGTGATGGACACAGTGCCAGGGGGAGCAGTGGCCTGCGCCGCACGGAGTCAGAGGTCCCATGGCGGCCGCAAGGTGTGAATGGTGGCAGGAGGAGGAGCAAGAGGGCACTGCCTGGCTGTTGGGTGGCTGGGAGGGTAGTGCTGGGGTGGAGGCGAGCTCGGAGGGTGGCAGGGAGGGCAGCGGTCTGGCATGCAGCAGGGAGAACGTGTTTGACTTGCTGTGATATGTGGAGAAAGGCAGGCTGAGGCAGACGGAGGAAGTGCAGGCAGGGGCAGGCAGGGGCATGCTGAGGCAGGCAGGGGCGTGCTATGGCGGGCAACGCCTGTGAAACTGACACTGTAAGGTAGGCGATTCCCATCAGACCACCCCTGCCCCTGCATGTCCCTTCGCAGGCTCGCCTCAGCCCTCGCACCAGCAGGGTTGGTGCCACACAGCAGCTGGAGCAAGACATGGCCAGTTTGGTGGGCTATGTGTCAGACTCTGATGTGGCTGGCCTGGCTGCCCAGTACCTGGAGCACTCTGACTCGGAGATCAGCGCTGCTGATGCTGTCAAGTCCCTGCTGAAAGGGGTCCTGGCTGCTGAAGCTGGCAGCGTCTCCGCAGCTTCTGCCCTGTCACACTTCCCACCCGAGGCGGTGGAAGCTGCTAGGGAGCTGCTGCAAGTGGCTCAACAAGTACAGCCTGGGCAGGACCAATGGGAAGGACAGCAGTCAGACGCACATCCTGGCCCAGGCCAGCAGGAGCATCAGGGGGCGCAGGGGGCAGAGGCACACCAAGAGGCAGCGTCAGGGCTGGGGTGCCCCCCCACTGCACGAGTAGGTCTTCCGCCCATACTCTTGGCAGCACTGCAACCGCAACTGTGTGGGGTACCACCGCCAGCAGCCACTGCCCAGCCCGCCAGCAGGGGTGGGATGACAGGCCACCTCTCCCCTGACCCCCTGCTGCTGCCAGTCTGCCCTCTGGCAGCCCCCACAGCTTCCATGGCGGAGTTGGGTGTGGGGCTTGACGAAGCAGGCCATGGCAGTGCTGCAGTCTCCACCCTAGGGCTGCCCGCAGCTGGATCGCCCAGCATGCCTGTGAGCAGGCCCTGGGCTCGCCGCTCCCGCTGTTCCAGCTCCAGCCGCCTGGCCACTGTCACCTTGGCCTCCGAAGGCGACCTGGACCTGGACCTGGACCTGGACCTGCAGCGCTCCCAGTCTCACCACGACACTGTGAGGGTGCAGCCAAGGACGGAGGGAGGGGAGTGTGACGGGGTGGAGCTGCGGAGGCCGTCGGGTAGTGTGCAGGCTGTCCTGGAGCGGCAGGGAGCAGCTGGGGTGGAGCTGAACGCCTCTTCAGACTCAGGCAGGCAGGCACGCTCCCCCCTGTGGCCAGGCAACCAGACCAGGCAGCTCAATGCTTTACCGCCAGCTTCATCCTTGGCCAGTCATGCAAGCCATGCAAGCTATGCAAGCTATGCAAGCTCTCTGGAGGAGGGCACGGCCAGGGTTGCGCCCGAGCCGTTTGGCTTACCAGGCAGGCCTTCACTGGCAGAGGTTCAGCAGCAGCTAATGGACCAGCAGCATGAGCGGTTGGCTAAGTCAGATGCACTGAGAATACAACTGTCAATTGATAGGGAATGTTCAGCGACCAGTGCCGCTCAGCTTGTGATCGCGGGACTTGAGGATACTGTTGCAGAATCAGCCCCTGCTGAGCTACCTGCCGCACAGCAAGCTGTCACACAGCCAGCTACCACACAGCCAGCTACCACACAGCCAGCTACCACACAGCCAGCTACCACACAGCCAGCTACCACACAGCCAGCTACCACACAGCCAGCTACCACACAGCCAGCTGCCGCTTCCGTTGAGACCCCTGGCGATGCCGAGCAGGAGCCCGGCTACAACTCAGACACCTGCCCAGCCATGAGCCCGCAGCCCTCAGCCACTCGCAGCATCGTGGCCAAGGAAGGGTCCTTTTGCTTTAGGCTGGCTGAGCCCGGAGGCAGCCTGGCAGCCCCCCCACCTAAGTCAGCTGGCAGCATCTCACACCCTGCCGCCACGCTGCAGCCACAGGCGTCAGGCTCAGGCCTCAGCCTTCGCAGCAACCCCTCTGGCGCCCTGGATGAGGCATGGGCTGCAAACACCACACTGCGTCCGCTGCCCAGCGAGCCTATACCTACCACGTAAGCGCTGGACTGGGAGCCGGAAAAAGAGGGATGAGGCAGGCAAGCAGATGGGTGTTGCCTGTAGGCAAGCAGTCAGGCAGGCAGATCATGGGTGTTACATCTGCTCAGCCTCCTTATTGTGCATTACCTCCACTGCCAGCTTGAAGTGTGCCCGTGCTCTGCATGTTATCCTCCTCCTCCTCCTCCCTTCACCATCCCCTCCTTCCCCTCCTCTCCCCCCCTCCTTCGGCCCCACCCCTCCTCCTCCCCTGTTGCGATTCTATGCTCCCTTCCAATATCAACAGCACCTGCTGTCTCTTATCTTCCTTCCATGCATCGCAGGGGCAGAGGGAGAAGCTTTGAGAGCTGTGGGTCGACCAGGAGTATGGCCAGCACTCCATCAGGCTGCTCTGAGCCTCTGCAAGACATCGCCTCCTCCCCTGACCGCCCCCTACTCCAGCCGCTGCCTCCCCTGCCTCCCTCTACACAGGTGGGGGCTGCAGCCAAGCACAGTAGTGACTAGTGACGGAGGCTCCATGTGACGTATGCTCCACTGTGGCCCTGGCCACATACCGTGATGATCTCTCTCTCCTCTCTCACACACTTGTTCACAACCTGGCTAGTAATCTGTGCTAAACAGCTTGATGAAACAGCTTTTGCTGGCAAGGAGCATCCTACAGTATGGGTCTAAAGCAGGCAGGCAGGTCCTCAAGCCCGGTGTGACAGCAGCATAGAGCCACTCTCACATAGAAGCTGGGTGCATAGGGCCAGTTTTGCAGTGCCCCTGCCCTGCCCAACCGCCTGTAGGCCAGCATTGGCTCAGCTGCCGGGGACATGGCCCTCTCGACCCATTCCGCCATGAACTCCAACACCAGCTCCCTGTCCCGCTCAGGTGAGAGCTGCCAGCCTCACAAGCGCCTGCATCAGCAAGCAGGGGGGAAGCAGGGTCAGCTTCAGAGCTGACTGGCAAGGAGTTTGGGTGCCTGTGGGCCGGCTGTCATAACACAAATAGTAGAAACCATACCTGGGTAGAAACCGGGTCAGCTTGAGAGCACACGGGTCCCTAGCTGGCATGCTGCAACCATCAGCTGGTTGGAGTAGGGGGCATGTGCCCGCCCTGGGCCAATGCTATGCCAACAGGCGGTGGGACAGCACCCAGCAGGTGGCTGCCGCCGCTGCTGACAGTGCTGCTGCTGCTGCTGCCGCTGCTGCTTATGCTGCTCATGGCTACCATGCTGCTGATGCTGATGCTCACCCAATCATTTCATTGCAGTGATAGAGGTCGAGGAGGAGCTCAGTGCCACCCAGCCGCCCACCACCCTCCTCCGCACCTTGGCTAGCAACACCAGCCAGCGTCACCGGATGAGCCACATGGGCATGCTGCCCGGCGTGCCTGAGGACAGCTGCAAAGCAGCCTCTTCCATAGGCAGTGAGCCCAGCCTGCTGCCCACAGCCAGTCGGGCCGCCTCCATCAGGAACTCACAAAACCAGCGCCAAGTGTTGGGCATGCGGGCGTCCCATGCCCAGTCCAGCATGCGGTCCCAGGTGTTTGCTGCGGCCAGCAAAGGAACACGGCTCATGAACACCTCCGGGCGTGCAGACAGGTGGGTAAGGTGGGGTGCAGCAGGGCAGGGGGCGGGAGCAGGGAGGGGCAGCAGGGAGGGCAGAACAATAGGCCAGGCCACATAACAGGGCAGAGCAATGAGTAAGAAGGGAAAAAGCTGCGCTGGGGCCAGAATTTTAGGCAGGGCAGGGCAACGTGCTTCAACCAGGCATTGCAAGAGGTGCCAGGTGTTGCTGTTGCCATCTGCCTGCTGCTGGGATGTTGGCGACTACTGCTGCTGCTGCATTTGGGGGTGAGGCGGGAGCCAACCTGCATCGCATCATGTGTATCCATCTCACTGCAGCCTAGAGTGTGATCTGGAGGATGCCGTCATTGGCAACCGACGCAGACTGGATGCTCAAAAGACGCTGCTAGAAGAGGTTGGTGGTGCCAGGCAGCATGCTGGCTGCATGCTCACAAACTCCACTGCCACAATGACAGGGTCAATGCAAATCTGCGAGCTGCAAGCTGTGTCGGCAGCTTTGGGCCACCGGTGCAGCATGCCATGTGCTTACAGCAACTTTGTGTTGCGGCTTCTTGATTAGCTGCACGGCTGGTTTGACAGTTGGTCTTCTAAGTTACTGCACCTGGCAGATTGGCAATTGCTGGCAGCACATAGGTCATGGAACAAGGTAGTTCAAGCATTGGGAATAAGGACCCACCCACCTGCTTGCCAGCCCTTGATAGCCCTCTCCTCACAGTGGTGCTACCTGACTGGCAACAACGCCAGGCTGGACCTCAACCGCATGCTCACACCTGTTGCTCCCACACCACCTGACCCCCTGACCACCTGCCCGGCTGGCAAGCTCATTGCCTTGACAACCTCATGGGCTGGGACCCTGGTGACATGCCAATTGCAGATCAAGATCGACAAGGTGCTTGGCTTTGGGTCCATGGGTGTGGTCTACTTTGGTATGCTGTGGGATGCCCGAGTGGTGGTGAAGACCATAGAGCACAGCACCGGCGTGCTGGGCAAGCAGCAGAACCGCAGCAAGCTTGCTCGATCAGAGGTGTGCAGGGGTGCCAGCCAGCGTGGCATGAGCAGCCATTCATGCATGTGGGACTTGGTGTGGTGACACGCGTCATGCAAGCAAGCCAGATCCATTGCCTTCCCAAGCCACACACACTCAAGGAACAGCACCTAGACGCCTCAAGAGAAGCGAATGAGCTGCAGCTGTTTGCTCTTGAGTGGCACTGGCAGCAGGGGCAGACAGCAGTGGGATCAGAGTAGGGTAGCAGTGGCATCAGGGTGGGGTGGAAGTGGCATCAGGGTGGAGTGGCAGTGGCAGCAAGGTGGGGCAGCTGTTTCTGCCAGGCAGTAGTAGCGGCACTGCATGCCTCCATGCTGCCTCTACCTCACAGGCTGCCGTGTCGCGCCTGCTGCTGCACCCCAACATCGTGCTGACCTACGAGTGCTCCACTGGCAACCTGGACGCCAGCAAGCTCAAGGTGTCGGGGCTGCCAGGCAAGCAGCAGCCCCTGAACGCCCGGCCAGGGCGCATGAAGATGATGACGCTCATGGTCCAGGTGGGTGCTGAGCAGTGGTGCAGGTGCTGACTGCAGCATCCTTGCCAGGCACTGATGCTAGTAGTACCACCACTGCCACCATTGCTACCATTGCCAGCAGCAGCACCTGCTGCAGCAGATACTAGTGGTGCTTCCTTTCTGTCTGCTCCTTGTGTGTGTGCACAGCGTCTTGCCTGCTGCGCCCTGCGCGACAGTAGCATGCCTGGCCATATGGCTGCCGGGTGAGTTTTACAGGGTAGAGCATGACCCGGCCTGGTCTTAATGGCTGCACCTGGCCTGGCCCTAACCGGTCTGGTCTGGCCTGGCCTGGCCTGACTACGCTTGACGTGGTTGATGCACAGTCTTGCTTGGCTGAGTCTGAGCTTGATGCCCCTCAACTGTCCAGGAGTTTTGTGAGATGGGCACTTTGAGGGATGCGCTGCTGAAGCGCAAGTTTGGACTGGACCCCGACATGCCTGACTTCCACCACAAGGTCCTGCACCTGGCCCTGGACATCGCAAATGGCATGAAGTAGGTGCACCCAGGAATCTCACAGCTGGCAGGGTCTAAACAGGCGTGACCAGCAGCCGCCAAGACTCAGCCAATAAAACGCAATAAACGCTGCATACAGACTCACACCATCCTTATAATCCAAATTGACAGTGTGGCGTGTATGTGAATGGGTGGAGTTGTGGTAACGGCCATTCTATGGTGTATGAATGGTGCAAGCTCGTGGGGTGCATGCTACCTACGCACAGCTCCCCTAGCCACAACTCACACCACAGGTCACTCACTTCATGTCAACGGTCACTCACATCACACAACCACCCTATTAGCCATCCACCACTGTACGCAGTGTGCACAGAGTGTTGTAGCCCATGCAGGCTGGGCTGCGTCTCATCTGCCAGCAATGTGTGCATGGTATGGTGATGTAGGTGACTCATCCCATTTGCTCAGCTCCTCTGTCGCTTCTACACCTTCTCTATGGCATACCAACTATGCATCGTCTATGGTATACCTATGTGGCAGTCCCGTGTGCTCAGCAGAAAGCTCAACAACGCCATACACTAGGGGCTGCCCTGTCTCACTCTTTTCAAGCACCCTGCCCCTCTGTTCTTTGCAGGTACATGCACGGCTTGCGCATCCTCCACTGTGACCTGAAGGCTGAGAATGTTTTGCTGCAGCACCCTGGAGCCAGTCCTGGCGCCATCCCTAGTGCAACATCAGGCAGCATTGGCATGGTGGCCAAGGTCGCTGACTTCGGCCTAGTCATGGTAAGCGGAACAAGACAGCTGTGGCTACAGGCTTGGACGCATGATGTGTACCCGCTTGGACCTGCCTGCCTGCCTGCCTCCCTGCCTGCTCTCTTGCCAGGAGGCAGCTTTCCTCAGTGAATGTTCACACCCCTGACCTCTCTCAGGTGCTGCCTGAGGATGAGGACTGCATCAAGAAGGGCATCCATGGCACTATCAGCCACATGCCACCTGAGGCGCTGAAGGAGACCACCTTTAGCACAGCAACAGACGTGTTCAGCTTTGGGGTGACGCTGTGGGAGATGATTACACAGGTTGGGGGCAGACAGGCGGGCGGGGTGGTGGACGAGCGGGCGGGCGGGCGGGCAGGCAGGCAGGCAGGCAGGCAGGCAGGCAGGCAGGCAGGCAGGCAGGCAGGCAGGCAGGCAGGCAGGCGGGCAGGCGGGCAGGCGGGCAGGCAGGCAGGCGGGCAGGCGGGCGGGCGGGCGGGCGGGCGGGCGGGCGGGCGGGCGGGCGGGTGGGTGGGCGGGTGGGCAGGCAGGCGGGGAGGCAGGCAGGCAGGCAGGCTTCTAAGTTGATAGTCCGAGGTTTCCATTTACCCATGAGAGACTCGTGCTGGTAGACCCTGTGCAGCCCCCGCTACCCTGATCCTCGACTGCCACTAGCCCTGGCCCCTGGTTCGGTAGCACCACTATGAGAGCCACAGCTGCTGCTATTGTTGCACAGCCATAGGAGCGCTGTTTTTGTAAGTGTTGCGCTTGCCTGGCTGCTGCTTCCCTTTTGAAGGCATCTCCCTTCAAGGGCCGGGCTGCTCATGAGGTGGTGGAGGCGGTGTGTGTGGCCGGGGAGCGTCCCCCCTGGCCTGCTGACCTCAGCCCTCCTCTGCAGGAGCTCAAGAAGCTGGCCTGCGAGTGCTGGGACACTGCACCGTCCAGGTCAGCTTGACGGGGGTGCGATGGGGAGGTGAAGAGTGGGCAGGGTGGGGTTCAGGGTGGCTGGGCAGGGTGGCTGGGCAGGGGGGGGGGGCAGGGGGGGAGTCCATAGGGTCATGGGCAAGGGGTTGGGCAGGGGGTGGAGGTTGGGGGGTGCAAGAAGGCAGAGGTGGGCAGCAGGGGAGGGAGGGGAAGGACAACCAGGGACCATGAGGCAGCGAGGGGCCGCAGCCTTAAGCACCTCTTATGACACCGGTGCAGACCCTGTGGCTGAGGCTAAGGATGTTTTCTGTAGGGTTTGGTGCAGTGGCCAGCACAAGACGTGGCAGGGCAGGGGTAAGCAGGTGTAGCCACAATCAATGAAGGGATCTACAGCAGCTGCTGGTGTGGGGAGTTAAAGCACGTCTGCTGCTGTCCCTGCAGCCGGCCAAGCTTCAGCGACATTGTGGATCGCCTGCGGAGGCTGTTGAGCCCTGGCAGGCGGCTCACACACATGGTGTCAGAGACTGCCCTGAGCCTGGTGAGCCTCATGCACTGTCAGCAACACGCAGCTGTTGCCTAGACCTGATGAGTCAGACCTAGTGCACAGCAGATGGCCCACAAACACTTGCCCAGTTCCTGACATGTCACTCTGCCTCTGTTGGCATCAGAGAAGCATTTGTGTAGCAAGGACCCCTTAACGCAGACCTGACAAGCCGGTCCAACATGGCCTCATGAAGCAGATGGGCAAGAATACGTCTTGCTCACCTGCTCGTTTTCACTCCTGATCACCTCCATCCTGCAGGTATCTGATGAGTCTGATGAACTGGAGGCTGCCCTAAGGCAGCAGAAGCGTAGCACAGCGGCGCTACAGCCACGGCCCAGCTCCTCCCTCAATCAGGCCAGCATCAGCTTACGCAGGTCAGGCTCAGCGTGTGTGTCACTGCTTTGCAAGGCGCCTAGAGTGGCTGGTGGCTTCAGCAGCCCTGCATACCAACTGTTCACCCCCACAAAGTTGTGGCTCTGCGCATGCAATATCATTATCACACAGGCATCACACATCATCACCGTTTTCACCATCATTACATTGGCAACGTTGCAGCCACCACCTTGGCCACTTGCAGGTCTTTGGAGCTGGCTAACACGAGCACCTCAGCAGCAGGCACTGCTGCTGCCTCCCAGGCACGAGTCAACCTGTGGCAGCAGTCTGCTGAGCACGGGCTGCCTCAGGAGGAGGAGGGGGCCGGCCCACGGCTTGTCCCCAGCTCATCAGGCCTGGCACCTGGGGCGATGGCTTCTGTCTCAAAGCTGGACATGGCTGCAGCGGTGGCCCAGCCATCACAGTCGCAGGCAGCGGGCGGGCTGGCAGCAGTGCTGGCCAAGGGGCCACCAAAAGATATGCTGGGCCGCATGCTGTACTTCTTGGCAATGGTAAGCACGTGGGCGGGCGGGCGGGCGGGGTGAGGTGGGTAGGTGGGTCAGGGTTAGGATTAGGTCAGGTTGAAGCCACCTTCCAACAACAGCAGCAATGCCGTAGATGACAGGTGCTCACTGGCCAGCAATGCCAGCACTAGGTAACAGGTGATGGGTGAGGACTATAGTTTGACGCCCATTCCAGCATCAACATGGTTACATGTCAGTCACTCTGGCACCCTCCTTGCATGCCCTGGCTGCAGCCCCCACCCCCTATGGAGGCGCTGCGCTTCCAGCCCGCCCCTCATGGCGCCATGCAACTGGTGGCTGTGGTAGACATGAACGGGTTGGTGGTGCGGGGTTGAGGGGGCCAGCTGCTCACTCTTGTCCCACCCCAACACGTCACACATCACACACTGCCAGAACTTACATGGCTGCGAGCGATTCAATCCACCACGTGGAGCTGTGGCAATGTGTGTGTGCGTACGGTGAGCGAAGCACTTAAGATGCATGCACATCCTACAATGTGCCTGCTGCACTCGAACTTAGACATGGACATGTGCACAGAATGATTGTGGGGGGCCCAGGCTAACCCTAGTCAAGAAGGGTCGAGGGGTGTAGAAGGGTAGGGAGGGGTGCAGACGGGTGTGGAGTGGCATGGAGGGTCAGGGTCAAACTGGGAGCCATCCCTAGTGGGAGCTGGCAGCATGGGTGTGCCCGCACCCCACATTGTGTCTACTAGGCCCTGCAGCGACTGCGCTATCCTGCTGCATATGTGCACCAAAGCACCACCCTGCTAGGCCGTGTCATGCAGCTTGAGAGATTTGGTTGTGGGTGGGCCGTGGGTGGAGCACGACTAGGAAGTGGCTATCGTTTGGAGGGATGCTTAGAGGGAGCGGCAATGTGATTGGGTGCAAGCAAGCTGGCTGCAAAGATGGACGCATTGCAGAGGGGCTGGGCTAAGCGGGGGGGGTGGTGCGATCGCAGACAGGCCTTATGCTGGAGGGTGGCCATCTTGGCTGGTGGGCAACGCATGAGAGTGGGGCTGACTCAGCGAGCAGGCACAGGGCAATGCAATCCTAAGTGAGGCATGTTGAGTGTGGTGCCTAGCTTCGGCCTCCCAAACAGGCAAGGCATGCTTGCCTGAAGGCCAGTTATGCTATGCCTTAGAACATAGTATGAGAAGCTGTGAATTCTGCATATCTATGTTTCAGTGTCAGAGCTCGTAATATAAGAATGGTTTGGGGGGCGCTGCTGGGTCGTGACTTCACAAGCCATGCAAGCTTAGGTTCTCATTTGGAAGTGCTCTGAGTGTCCAATACATTTTGAACAGACTACTTGAAGGGACTGCAGTAGCCTTATCAATGATATTGCTTCGCAGAAATCACATCGCACTCCGACTTCTCAGGGTGTGACGGCTCGGGGTGTCAGCAAAATGTTGTTTCGTGAATGGTAAACATGGCGTTGGCATGCAGAGGACTATCAAGTTGAGCAACGTCGCAGCTCGCACCATCATAGCCAGGAGCTCAGGGATTTACATGTCCCACTGTAACTTCCAGTCTATACGCACGAACTCAGTCTTCTTCACTCGGGTCATGACTTCCTCACTGGCATTCTCTACTTGTTGGATCGGTACTTCCTGGCCGGAAGGTTTGCCATGCTCACTCATTCCTTGCTGATAGGTGGCTTACACCGCTTAAGCCGTCAGCCGCTAGGCTGCTTGGCCGCTTATTTCTTGCGACGGTGGTAGTGATGGTGTGGCTGGAAGTACCCCTGCAAAGTTCAAGCGATGAGCTCCACATGCTCAGCAGCAGTGTGCGGCAGCAGCTGATGATGGCCGTGCTGATGACATGGATCTGAACGTCATGGCATGCCACGTCCTGTCCTGCTGGTGCTGGTGCTGGTGCTAACCCTAGCGTAGTCCTGGGATGCAAAGCAGCTCACCATGGGGGGCGGCATGAAGTGACCGCCCTTGTGTTTGTGCTTGTGCTTGCCTGCAGCCATCACAGGGTAGACACACAAAGCCCTTCTGCTGCAGGCCCCTGGATCTTTTTCTTTGTCCGAGACTCAAATCTTGGACAGTGCAAAGAAGGCTAGAAGAAGGGCCTAGGGACTGTCAGTTGGGAGCTTCAGGATCCTCCTGTTGACTGGGCGTGGAGGTGCTCTCTCCAGGCACACACACTGACCATTACCCCTCTGGTGGATTATACAACATGGTAACAAAACCCACAAATAGACCCAGCATTACATGTCAGTCCTCAGGCATTCGTCCACAGGTGTGCATGGCGCAGGGAAGCAAGGGTCCAGCAGATATGCGACTACTGTTGTTCCTTGTGCCAGGGTCTGTGCAAGCCCCTGCTTCTTTGTGTCCTGTTGCTGCGGTGTTTCCCCTCACTGCTTCACAGTGTGATACAAGGAGCCCTTACGGCAGCAGCAGCAGCAGCACAGCAGGCTGTACACTGACCATGGTAGTGATGGCCTCCATGAGCGGGGTAGGGCGCATAATGGGGTGCGGCTCCGCCATGCACATAGCCAGGGGGGTGGCCATACCCGGGTGGTGGGTAGTGGTGAGGGGCTGGGTAGCCAGCTGCAAGGGATGGGAGGGTGTGTGCATGGGTAGGGTGGGCAAGGAGGCGGGCGCGGGGGTTTGCAGGGGCAGGGGGGAGGGTGGGCAGGGTTGCAAGGGGGAGGGGGGCAAGGGAAGGGATGCTGAGAGCCTCCGATCTGTTTTCCTTTCTTCAGCAAACATAGTCCAGCCAGGTCTGCTTAACGAGGGCAAGAGCAGGGGGCAGAGCCGGGCACTCTAGACAACAGACTATATGGCGACTGTTCATTGACACACACATCTCAGGCGCAGGGTGTGGATCCAGGCGCAGGGTGTGACTACGGGAGCAGGGTGTGACTACGAGCACAGGGTGTGATGCTGCCATAGATCACACTGCTGCTGAAACGCACCAGGGGGGTAAGGGGCGGGGTAGGGGGCTGGATAAGGTGCCGGGTAGGGGGCTGGGTAAGGTGCCGGGGCTCCATAGCCTGCATGGTGGGCATGATAGGCAGCTGGTTTAAGTCCATGGGCATAGCTACACTGTCTGATGCACCAGTACCAGGCTGCTGTAGGTCTGGTGATGGGGCAGGTAAGGCAAGGCAACAGCGAAGGCAGGGGCAGATCAGGCAAGTGCAAGGGCAGGGGCAGGTACGGCAAGAGGTTCAGGGTTAAGGGTTGATCTCATCAAGGCTGGGGTGGGTCTGGGTGAGAGAGGTCATCATCATCATTACATGGCATTTGCTGATCTTCCAAGTGCAACTCAATGCAACCGGCGTTGCAGCTCATATGACTGAGCTGAGTGGGGGGCTGAAAGGGGAGCTGAAAGGGGAGCTGAAAGGGGAGCTGAGAGGGGAGCCGAGAGGGGGTAATTGAGCGTGTGTGAGACAGGCATTAGGCGACCTAAGTGTGTCATTGCTGCTGCTGCTGCTGCTGCTGCTGCTGCTGACTGCACTGCTGGTTATGGACCATTATGACCATCAGCCTGGTGTGCCATGGGCTGCTGGGCCATGCTGCTGCTGGCTATGCTGGTTATGCACCATTATGGACCTCAAAAAGCTGGTGACACGCTGTTTAAATGAATGCTACAGGTGCCAGTCAGCCCGAGCGTGCTGCTGCTGGGCAAGCACCCGTGCCTTCACCTGGGGCAGGGGGGTAGCCTGGTGGAGGGTGCCCACCAGGGGGCGGGTAGCCTGGGGGGGGATGGCCGCCAGGGGGCGGGTAGCCGTAGGGCGCAGGAGGGTAACCTGCTCAAGAAGGGCAGGCGTAACTCTGGTTATAATAGTGTGTTACAAGGGGTTTGCCTCATGTTGCGAAGTTTGGGAAAAAGTCATGCATGTGCGCGGCCGCGGTATGATGTCTTTGTTCGACGCAGTTCTGTCCGCTGTATCAGTCACACACCGGCCGGGGGAGGGTATCCTGGAGGCGGGTACCCTGCGGAAGCACGACGGTATTTGCAGTTGCAGTCAGGTACAACCTTGGCGCATGCCTTGCAACGACTGCGGCTTCGCTGCAACTGCGTTAGGGCTACGGCGTGCACAAACGGTGGAATTTGGTCGGGCTCACCAGACATATCTAAGGCAAAGGAAGCCTGCGAAGCGATGCGCTGTGCGCTGTCAAGCGGCGGCGTCACAAAGCGTATGGATTGAAGTTAGATTGAAGTCGTGGGACGCCCAAACCTCTTGTTCATACATCACTGACTCTGAGCTTTCGAGTAGCGTGTTTGCCGGCTGCGCCATATACGCCGCTGCGTTTCTCCACGTTTTGCATTGGTGCCACTGTGCTCGTCGCTCGAGTCCCTCAAGTGTCCATGGCGCTAGGGTTTGGCAGCACGGTTGGTCGAGGTCACGCCAAAGAGCTTCGCTTTGCACTCATCGACAGCAACAGATGAGCCTACTGTCCTGTCTTCTGTGTATTCATCCGTGCTCGTCCGCCCCCGTCCGGCACATGCCGCTTGTCCTCCTGGCTGCAGATTACGCTGACACGTATACGCCGAATCGCAGGGGCCAGCCGTCAGTGCGCAGTGGCGCGACACGGAAGCTAGTTAGCGGCTGGATTGGGCGTTGCTCCACCCTCCACGGATCAGACAAGCTCGTGGACCGCGACGTGAACGCGGTGGGCAGTGAGGTGGGCTGGACAGAGGCGGCTGGCATTCTGCAATGACTCGAGTGTAGCTCGATGCCATTGCTTCTGTCTTGCTTGCCAGGTTAGCTGCTACCGACCGCGGGATGTGTACCGCTGGCCTGGCCGATCGGACATCCCAGACGCCGAGGCCAGCCTCGACGTGCAGGTTCAGCGGCTACAGAGGGGCATCGAGCGGCTTGTCGAACGCCTGAAGCGTTTGAGACGCTTAATGCATGATCCATTCAAGCTGTATCTCGTGAGGGACGGTCAGAAAAAAAGAACAGTACCGGCGGAGGCGGCGTACAGTGTGTAAGCATGCCGGCCCCCAGCGGCTGCACTGAGGGAAGAGCTTCCCCATGGGGCGAGGTCTGCCGCCACCACTGAAGTGTTTCACGTCTATATGGAGGCCCCTGGCCCTGCCCTTCAATACATGACTCACCGCAGCACTACAAGGCCAACGCGCTGCCGACTCCATGCGGAGCAGCCAGCCCTAGCATGCCTGACCCCACACGCTACAGTCAAGCCTTCCAATCCAGCCAAGGCACACTGGAGGCTGTTAGGGTGGCCGTAGGTCAGTCCCACAGTAGCCACCAGGCTGGTAAGCCATGCCACAATGTGTTGTTGAAGTACGGCACAGGGCACATCGAGATGGCACTCATGGCTGGATGCCAGCGGCGCCCTATCTTCCATAATAAAATGTGTGATTGTCCCACAATGGAGAGGGATGCCTTGCCTTGCTTGCCTCGTTGACACTACTGTCATACTGCCGGGTACTGCCACTGTGCTTTAGCCTTGCTTCTCAGCCAGAGCACCGCCTCGCAGTTGTGTGTCTCACACCAGCTGGGCAGGGCGATGCCATTTGAATAGTTTGACGTCATGTAGGAAGAGTGACGTCCACTGCATATGCAGGTGTGGCCACCCTGTCTGCCCAGACATGCAGCGCCATGGTGTTTCCTTTAATCACCACGGCCACGAAGCCGCCCTGGTCTGCGGCCACAGCAGCAGCAAGGGCAGCAGAGCATGGGCAGTGTGCTCTGTTTGCAGCTTAGCACGTAGCACGCAGGGGCAGAGTCAGGAGGTATGGGAGCTGTGAGAGCATGAGGGCAGGGGCAGGGGCAGGGGCAGGGGCAGGGGCAGGGGCAGGGGCAGGGGCAGGGGCAGGGGCAGGGGCAGGGGCAGGGGCAGGGGCAGGGGCAGGGGCAGGGGCAGGGGCAGGGGCAGGGGCAGGGGCAGGGGCAGGGGCAGGGGCAGGGGCCAAGCGATGTGCCAGGCCAGCAAGGGCAGAGGAGAGGAGGAGAGGATAGGGGAGAGGAGTGAGGAGAGGAGAGCCACCAGCAGCCCACTGCAAGGGCAGCCAAACAGGGGTGGGTCCCTCACCTGCAAAGAAGCTGGTTTCCTGCAGGGTTAGTGGCTCGACCTGAGGGGCAGCAGTGGACAATAGGGAAGGCCGCGAGGGTGCCGGGCAAAGAGGTGGAGAGCAAGGGTGTTGGAGGTAGGCTGGTGGCAGTGACGGCATATGACAATGCAGACTCTCACACCATCACCCCTGCATGGTGACCATGGTCAGCCTGGGGCACCGCAACCATTCCCGTCGCTATGCTTGGCTGCTGCGGGCGGTGATGGTGACGATGATGTTGATAGTGCTGCTGCTGCTCAGCCGCACCCACATTGGCAAATTCGCCCGTCCGGATGTCTGAGCCTGCCCCTGACACTACGTAGTACACTGGGTCGGGTGGCGTGGCGCTGTCTTTGGACTGGAGGCAGCAATGCAAAACATGTGGTTGGGTGACTGGCAGCAGGGCGCAACAAGCCAGTGGAGGCCAAGCCAGTGCAGGTGGCTGCAGTGCAGTTATCTTGCAGTGGGTAGGGCGTGCAGGTAGGGCGTGCAGCTGGACATGCAGGTTGTGTGACACAGCATATACACGCAAGGAGGATAGTGACGGACGTGGACCTCTTCGCCACCAAGAACACCATGCACTGCAAGTGGACTTTGCCAAGCTTGCTGGGAACTGAGATAAGCACATCATATGTTGGGCTTGCATGCATCAATGGCTGTCCGTCCAGTTTGCTCACATCGCGTGATCACATCGCGTTATGGCTAAGAAGAAGCGAAAGGGCACCGCCAAGCAAAAGCAGGGCACGGCAAAGAAACTGAAAGGTTCGTGTCCCTAGCCGACTGTGGGCTACGCGCTGTGTGATTACCCGTCGCTCCTGATGGTTCCATCGCAGCGTCTCGCTCGCCTCAAGAAAAACAACAGGAGTGCCGGAATGGCTGGGAAACGAGGAGGCGCCAGGTAAAGGGCCGCCCCCGCCTTGTGTGTCCCCGCATTGTGTCTTGGCTTGATGTGCGGGGCCTGATGTGGTGCCCGGTAGTGGCCCCCCGCAAGCCCCCACAGGCCCCATGCAGCAGCCAAGACACACCGGGAGCAGCCTCAGAGCCAGGGCCCAGCACTGCCCCTCCAGCCAATCGCAGCAAGCGCATCGAGGCTGAGCAGGCAGCTGAGCCCACCCAGCCCACCAAGGCTGAGCAGGCAGCTAGCTGAGCAAGGGCAAGGCTGCCAAAGCCAAGCCAGCACCATAGCCAGGCAGGTGGCTGGACAGGGACTGCAATGCAGCGCTGAACATGCAGCGCAGTGGGGAGAGCAGGTGGCGCCCGCTGGAGCTGTGCTGGTGGCCAAAGCAGACAGCTCTGCCAGCCAAGGGCAAGGTGTACCCTGGCCTGGGCTACAAGCGGCTGCGAGACAAGCCACCCAAGGCCCAGGAGCAGCAGCAGCAGCAGCCTACCGTGGCACAGTAGTGTCCCCCCCTTTGTTGAGCTATTATCAGCTTACCATCAGCGCATGTTTTTCATGCCAAGTCTACACAATAGCCCTCGTGGTCAGGCAATAGTGTAGGTGGTAGGCACTCATGCACCATGTCCATGTGCATTGGGTACACTCCACACAGCCCATTACTATTATTTGAGTCGGGCCACTAGTGGTCCCTAATGTTCCCGTTAGTGGCCGCTAGTGGCCACTACTGGTCCGGCTCAAATGGAGGTCCTAGTGAGGGACAAGGGGCTGTCCTTCCAGTTTCAATTTCCAATTTTCCATTTCCATGTTCCAACCGTTCATCAATTGCCAATCGTTCATCAGTTTCAATGGTACAGCCCTGACACACCATCAGGTCCATGGGATTCATTGCCTTCCTTCCTACCTCTCACCCCACCAGCTGGAAGCTGTTTGGTCACACAACAATGAGGCAACCCCGTGACTGAACCCACCATCAACACCAAGGCTGTGCTGCAGCAACGCGGGTGGTGTTGGAACGGTGCTGCTGGTGGAATGTGCTGCTGCTGGTGCTGGTGCTGCTGGTGCTGGTGCTGCTGGCGCTGCTGCTAGCGCTGGTGGCGCTGGTGCTGGTGCTGGTGCTGCTGGTGCTGGTGCTGCTGGTGCTGGCGCTGCTGGTGCTGGTGCTGCTGCTGGTGCTGGTGCTGCTGCTGGCGCTGCTGCGGACGATAATCATGCCTAGGCGGCCAGCGAGTAGCCAGGCTGCCGAGCCCCTCACCTTGATGAGCTGCAGGTCGTGTTCATGGCCACAGAAGTAGGCGGCTGCCTTGTACCGCTTCATCACTGGTCGCAACCACTGCATGTCCAAACAGTCTCCGCTGCCGTCCCCATTGCAGTGCTCGCCATAGGAGCGTATGGGGTGGTGGCCCACCACAAGCTTCCACTTGGCTGTAGAGTTGCGCAGTAACGCCTGCACCAGGGCCGCCTGCGACTCCCAGTCCTGGCTGTTGATTCCACCTGCAGCAACACATGCACCCTCCATGCAGGGTTGCAAAGCACCTAAGTCAATAAGTGGATTCCTCACATTCACGATCCGCGATGGTTTCTGATATGCATGCTTCAGTTTGATGGTCTGTGGCAGCATTTGGCCCAACTCATTGAACATGAACACGTAAGAGGAGGCTATGAAGTTGCACCCGGTGTAATACATTACCAAGGAGAGTTGTAGCATCACCCTTGTTGTAGCGTCAATCCATCTTGCCGCCTTGTTGCG
>JASKMD010000009.1:0-37547 GCA_030144725.1 Haematococcus lacustris | reverse complement strand
AACACAGGTGGGGTGGGGTCCGTGAAAACAATGTGTGTTGTGGCTAAAAGGGTTCCGTGCTGTAGCATGAGTAGGGCTGACCGATGCTGCCTTGCCGCTTGCAGACGACACACCACCGTCTGCTGCTAAAGCAACACCATGTGACGTCCAAGGAGGTGGTACAGAGCTCTGCAAGGGTTTCCGCCTTGGGAGCAGGAGCTGGACTACCCACAACTGTTGAACAAGGTAAGGTGCCAGCCAGCAAAACACCAGCTGAGCTGGAGACCTAAGCAGCGAATTGTTCCATAACAGACTACAACAGTGTGATCTATGTGTTTGTGGTGAAACATTCTTGGATAGTAAATGTGAACATTGATATGATAGTCAGTGTGCTTATCTGTGTGTATTCCTTCTTTTCATTGGTGATGGCATTGAGCCACCCAAAAATATGATTCAGAGCCCTGAATGAAACGCTCCCACTGTCATCTTCAGTAAAAGGCGGAGGATGAGTGAGACTGTGAGCGCCTCAGGCATACCAAGTTAGGGACAATCAGGGGGGTGGGCACATGTCACATAGATGCTTCTGACGCATGTCCGATGTTGGGTATCAGGCACTCAACCTACCGTCTTGTGTTCCCGTCCCACTGGCCATAGGCACTGCCTGACGACATTCGGGTGTTGGGCTGGGCGCCTGTGGACGCAAGCTTCCATGCTCGTTTCAGGTAGCTCCAGCCACAACAGCCTTACACACAATGACTGGACGATGACACGCATGCACAGTGACTATGATTTTTGCATGCACTGACCTAAACTAATATGTCCTCAACCATGCAAGTCTTAAAGTATAGTTGCCAAACGTATGTTGCCATCCATGCATGCCCCATCGGTAGGTACACAGCCCTACATGGTCCCTACTCACATGTGTTGTTACATGTTCATGTACTCATGCTGGTCGATGCTGTTGGTGGTTGGTGGTTGGTGTGCGCCATGCTCCCTGTAGCTGTCAGTGGCGCGAATACAAGTACTTCATCACGGACACCCTGGAGCGCCCTCTCAACCTGCATGCGATGCAGCAAGCAGCAGACATGCTGGTGGGACAACATGACTTCAGGTCAGATTCAGGTCAGGCTATTCAGATCAGGGTCATGTCAGGGTCAAGGTTTGGTGGGATGGCAGGGTCATCATGAATAGCAGCAGCACCAGCAGCAGCACACTGCATTTGTCAGCATGCGGTCAAATCATATCCTGCCGGGTTTGCTGCAGCACATGGAGACTAAGGACTCCACCAGGATGACGTGGTGCTCATGGCATGGTGGTGGTCATGGTTGGGTTGCCTAAGTAGGTGCTCTGCAGTGATCCTTGTGGCAGTGTGTGTGGCGCAGGGTGGGTCGCTATGGAATAAAGATGAAGATGAAGACATTGTGTTGCTGTCTGTACAGACATCTCTGCAAGCCTGATGATGGTGATGACAGTGAAGACAATGGTGGTGATGTTGACATTGTGCTCCTGTCTGTACAGGAACTTCTGCAAGCCTGATGTGTTAGCTGTACGCAGCTTTGTGCGCACCATCACGGCCTTCACAGTGCAGCCATGGGGGGAAGGGACAGGGAGGCCAGCTGGGGCATGGGCAGCGGGAGGGGCAGGGGTAGGGGCCAAGGCAGCGGAAGGGGCAGGGGCAGGGGCCAAGGCAGCGGGAGGGGCAGGGGCAGGGGCAGCCCAGCAGCCACCCTCTCAGCACTGTAGCCCACACACGACTGGAAGTTTCCTCCCCCCTCCCCTCCTCCCAACCCCACAGCCTCCCTCCCCATCCTCACAGTCAGGGGCGTCAGCCACACAGCCGAGCTTTGCTGCAACACCACCAGAGGTTACTGGCTGCACCGGCCCAGCAACAGCAGCAGCAGCAGCAGCAGCAGGCCCCCATCCAGTCACCAGCTTTGAGTGTGGCTGTTCAACACCTGCTGGTTCCAGGGCCTATGGGCCTCCCACAGCAGCGGCAGCAGCAGCAGGCAGCCAACCCTGTGGCAGAACTAGGGCCAGTGTGCAGCATCAGGCAGTTGTGTTGGACGGGGCTGATTTACCTCCCTCAGCAGATGAGCTGGGTTCCACTCGCGGGGCTGCTGCTGGCACGCATGAGGAGGTTGTTTTGGGGGAGGAGGCGCTGGTGGTGCGGGGTGCACTCCAGGCAGCAGGCACCAGGGTGTACTGCGCCACGGTGAGAGGCAGCGCCTTCCTGTGGCATCAGGTAAGGGGGAAGGAAAAAGTGGGGGCAGCCGCAGGGGCAGGGGCAGGGGGCAGGGGCAGGGGCAGGGGCAGGGGCAGGGGCAGGGGCAGGGGCAGGGGCAGGGGCAGGGGCAGGGGCTGGGGCTGGGGCAGGGGCAGGGGCAGGGGCAAGGGGCAGGGGCAGGGGCAGGATTGATGAAACACCACCTAGATTATCCCCCCTCTCTGGCATGCCCCCCTCCGCACCACACACTGACCCTCGTCATGCCCTCCCGCACACACGTACAAGCCACTGCTAAGCAGCTCACCCTTGCCAGCTCACACCCTGTCTGAGCCTGTTTGTCTAAACCCCAGTAACTACCACCGATGTTTGGTGTCATGCATCAGCCAGGCAGTGGTTGTTGTTGTGGATGGCAGCGGGTTCTGTGACAAGCAGCAGGTGCCTCACCATGCTTGGGTTGGGATGCCCCTGCCTCTGCCCCTGCCCCTGCCCCTGCCCCTGCCCCTGCCCCTGCCCCTGCCCCTGCCCCTGCCCCTGCCCCTGCCCCTGCCCCTGGCCCTGGCTCTGCGGCTTCTCACCTCCTCAGACTCAGACCCGGAAGTGTAGAAAAGGGCACGCCCGCCTCCCCAGCCGCCCCAATCACAGTTCAGCGTTAGGAGCAGCAGCAGCAGCAGCAGGCCAGGCTGCCCATTCTCACACACTATGGACCAAGGGCACACGTCTCAAGCAAGAGCCCTGCCTGGCCAGCCTGCTGAGCCATTACCTAGCAGCCATCCAAGGGACTTAAGGCAGGTGCCCTGTGCCTTAGGGCTGGGTGGCTGGGTGGGCTGCTGGCGTGTGTCTTCCTTGTGCAATGTGATGGGCGTGTTCACGACCTTGGACCACATAATCCCATCGCAGACCCCGGGAAGTGAGGCGGCAGTTACAAGGCAGTAAAGGGGCAACTTCAGGGATACGGATCACAATTACCAATGCCCTACAACTGTCAAGTGCGTTCAGCTTTAAACCCGAGGTTGGCAAAGCAACCTGCACACAAAGTGTTTCATGGGACTGGGCGAGCGACAGACACGGACAAGTGGGAGCAGGTAGAAGCAATCAGGGGCAGTTAAGGGTGCCGCAAAGCAGTAATAGCCAATTCAAAGTTTCGATTTACTTTGCGAGCAACAACCACGGACAGCAGGTCAGGTAGGTAGGGGCCACATGATAGCAAGAGCCACGCGGCAGCCTGGATGGCAGCATAGGTCAGGCAACAAAGAGCAGGAGGCCAGAAGGTTGTGGACAGGAGACACGGGTTAGCAAGCAATACAAAGGGATATTCGGAACTATTTCTTTTGTTTACTACCTATTTTGGCACATATAATTTGTTACACAAAGGTAGATGCAACCCGGCCTAACACCTACCTGCACCCACAGCCCGCTGCCTGGTAGTCTGATGGGCAAGCCCCTTGTTGAGTGGAAAATGGCTCCCAAGCGTTGCTGCAGCACTAGAGGCTGCAGGTGTAGAACTCACGTGCAAACCATGGCTAAGCATGGCATCAGCGTGTGTGATGATGTGGCATCAGCATGAGTAACGTTGTGGCATCATGGTGTGTAGTGTTATGTGCAATGCAGGTGCGCTGCATGGTGGCTGTGCTATTGATGGTTGGGCAAGGGTTGGAGCAGCCAGGTGTGGTGGCTTCCCTCCTGGATATAACGGCCACGCCATGCAAGCCTAACTACACTATGGCACCGGAGGTGAGAGCTTGGCCCCCAGGAATTGTAAGAGCAGTTCGAACCTGACAGCAGTGCGACGTGCAAAGTGACATGGGAAATCGTGGAGTCTGTGAGACGAGCGACGCTTCGTGGCTTGGCAACCGCAGGAGCCGCTCATATTGTACGCATGTGCCTACAAGGAACTGCACTTCCACCGCTCCGCGCGAACGCTGGCTGCGAACAGCAGCCTGCTGCAATCGTTGGTGGGAAAGCACCTGGTGGCGGCTGCCATGGCCTCCAGCATCTTGCAGCGCATCGAGTGCGACACGGCGGACGCGGCGAACATGACGCAAGCAGAAGGAGGGGGCGCCCCGCGTCCGCAGTCTGGAGCACCCGCCGCCGCGAAGAAAGGGGCACACGTCCCATTGATGCGCAGGCCGCGGGAGCAGTCCATCGAGGAACGGGCAAACAAGCTGGGCGTGCGGTGGCCGTGGCCACCCACTAACGGGGCAACGGCGGACATTGAGGATGAGTGAAGCTGTAGGGTGGTTGAGGCCCATGCTGATTACATACAGAAGCGGACAGGTTTCATGGCCCAGCTTGTTTCATGGCGTGTACACAAGTTGTGCAACACAATGTCTCTACCTGCAAGCAAGCACTTGGCGTGATGCTCACCTGACACCTGCCTTTGATTCATTCATTGGCATACGGGGCGGGTAGCAGACTATGCGGCCATCGCATGCCGCGCGGTGCTGCGCCAATAACACACGTCCCGACACCGGAAAATCCGATAAGGTTGTGTAAATGGCACTGTGAGACCTGACTCAACGGGTACAATGTTCAAGTCGCGTACGACCAGAGGAGGCTATGATGTTGTCTATGTACGTTTCAAACATATAGGGATACGCCGCCAGGACTTTTTGTTACATAGCTCATTTTCAGCGAAACCCACCATCGGTCACTACTCAGCACCGGTAAGGTGCTGCAGTGCCACCCCCGACGTTCCTTCCAGCAGCCATGCCTGAGGCGCTCACAGTCTCACTCATCCTCCGCCTTTTACTGAAGATGACAGTGGGAGCGTTTCATTTAGGGCTCTAAATCCTATTTTTGGGTGGCTCAATGCCATCACCAATGAATAGAAGTGATCTCTGCAAATATGAGCGCATGTCCCCTATGTGTAGCAGTCGATACAATAGTGTGTTGGCAAGATGTAGCATACGTTGGAGCAATTTCTTCGTTGGGTGCGAGTACACAGTATCAATATTGGCGTGTCTTCAGTGAAACCATCGACCTCAATTGAAACAGGTTTAGTACCTCGTATCTACGGCTACGATGGTGGAGATGCCATCCGGTCAACGGAACGACTCCCTAACACATGCTTCTCTCCACCAGCCGTTGCTGTGTAGTGTACTGGCCCGGCGGCCGGCACGATGTCAGTGTTGCCAAGCACATGCGACCCTTAGTGTGTCTCCATGTAGGTTGTTCTCACGTTATCCTCACCTGATCTTACATATCCCTGAGCCGTCATCCTCACCCTACAATTGAGGCGACATGTGGCCAGCGCTGTGGATGCACACACCCTGCTACTTCTGCTGCTGCTACTTCTGCTGCTGTTGTTGCTCAGTCCTTGCATTGCAATGATACAGGAACTGGGGCTAACGGTTCCCGAGCACCTTCATGCACGGCATAGTCTCTTACAGCACGCTGGGCCATATCTACACCCGCTGATACTATTGCACCTGCTGTTCAGCATTTGCCATTGGACTGCCCCTTTACCTGTCATTTCTACGATGGGAAACTGGCTGTTGGATACTCAGATCATATCAGCGCCCATGCCGATGTGTAGGATGCGGCGCAGGAAAGTGGTGTTGCCCAGCCCGACGAACGAACCATGCTGCAGTAATTCGCTTGCATGGGCCGCCAACTTTAGTTCGCCGCGACCATCCCGCGCCTCGCCACCTCTTCACAGCAGTCCCAGCTATGGCTGCCTCACGAGTCCGGCAAAGATGGGGAGACACGCTGGACGAGGAGGAGGGGGCAATGCCGGAGAACAGCGTTACGCAGAATGGCAATATCAAGACAGTAACCGAGTACAGCAAGAATGACAAGGGCGAGATCATCAAAAAGACCACCAAAACAAAAATAGTCAGCGTAGAGAAGAAGGTCTACGCGGTATGCGGCGTAGCTCTGTTTTATATCTTCGACCATCATGCACACATTGTGGAGCCAGCCACAACCAGGGACAGGCTATTTAACGAGGGGCACGGTTTTCTGCCCAGGTGGCACTTGAGCGGCGCAAATGGGAACGCTTCGGCCAGGCAGCAAAGGAGTCGGCCTCAGACAGTGTGACCATGCAGGTGTGCAGCCAGTTGGTGCCAGGGCAGAGTCATCAACACACCAGCACAGTCTAAGCACCATTCTTCCGCAGGCGAATGAAGACATTCCCTTTGAAAGGGTCAGACAGCAGAAGACGACACAGCAAGAAAAGAAGCAAGCCATTGACTTTGCAGCCGCCATGCAGTCAAGTGACAAAGCAGTTGTGTCAACCAGGTGCGTGTGTCACTGAAACAGTGATAGCATAGCTGCATGGCATTGGTATTCTCAGTTTATGCGTGTGTGTGTGTGCGCCGGTTTTTGGGGGTTGCAGCATCAAGGACCTGTTGTATAAGCGACGCATGGAGCGTGAGCTGCTGCGAGCGAAGGGCCTGCTCAGTGCAGCGGAGAAGCCCCCAGATGAGGTGCACCCCGCGCAGCCACGACTTCAGCCACAGTTGCAGCATCGCTGCACAGCAGACACCACAGAGCAGCCTAGCGGCAGTGCAGCCATCATACTCTGTTGTAGCTTGTGGTGTAGGCAGGGGAGGGGATGGGGAGACACAAAGCTGTGTGGTACTAGGCAGCTCAGCCACAGCGCCCACCAGTGCGGGCAGCAGTATGTCTAAGCTCATCAGGTCTCTTGACACAGCACTCTGCCTGTGGGACTCTGCCCACCTTCACACCACTGCCTGGCTGCAGCACCTGTCCATAGCCTGGTCACTGGCCCACCCACTGCCCCACTGCTGCTCCATCACCTTCATCCCAACTGCTCCCAGCGCCCCTCACTCCATTGGCTGCTCCTGACACCTCTGTTCTGGCTTGTTGCAGAACGAACCTCCCAGCCGGCCAGTGCTGGCTGCACCAGGCCAGGGCAAGGCCAATGCGTACGTGCCGCCTAGTCTGCGCAACCGCGGCCCAGGGGAGCGCATGGAGGACAGCGGGCGGGGCGGGCCGGACAAGCGGCGTGACGACCAGAACAGTGTGCGCGTCACAAACTTGTCAGAGGACGTCACTGAGGCTGACTTGCAGGTGAGGGGCTGACCCAAGTGATGAGGAAAGGCCAGGGGGGCTGCTACCACAGGTGGGGGATTGAGGATCAGGCAAGTCCGGGAAGGACACATGGCACATGCGTGTGTGCACATGGAATGTGGCACATGCAGGCTAGTACATAATGAAGCAAGCACAGGCTCAGCTGCTGCCTCTGTTTGTGATTAGAGAGGGCGACTAAGTTTACATTACAATGCAGGTAGAATGAGCAATGCATCCACGGTTTCAAACCTTGCTGCAGTGTTTGCGTGTTCTACAGTTTGTGCATGTGTAGCACATTGTAGGTTGCGTGGCCACAACTGGGCAATAGAGTCGTGGTCGATTCATGCTGTTGAGGGGAGGGTGCAGCCTTACAGGAGACAAACAAAAGCTGTGTGGATGGCACCCCATGCTGCTCCTCCTGGTGCATTATGCTTGTTGCAGGAACTGTTCCGGCCATTTGGCCACGTCACACGCTGCTTTGTGGCGGTGGACCGGGAGACGGGGGAGAATCGTGGCTTTGCTTTTGTCAACTATGCCATGCGGTGCGTAGTATGCATATACAGCCATGCATGTGACTTGGTCGTGGCTTGTGTGAGCTGGTGATCACTTTGCACCCCAACCTTACCTGCAAGTTCAGAGTGCTGCACTAAGGATGGTGGGTATGCGCTACCATCGTGCGCACACTACATACACAATTTGGGCTTGCAGGATCCTCAAGCTATGCTTGACTGCATGGTTCCGCAGGGAGGATGCGGAGCGAGCCATCCGTGCGCTCAACGGCTTTGGCTACGACAACCTGATCTTGCGTGTCGAGTTTGCGCAGCCGCGTGCTGAGCGATGAGTGCGGACTCAACGTTGCTTGAGCTTGCATGTGTACCACGTTGTAAGAAGGCAATGAAAGCCTCGCGTGAACAGGCTCATGTGCCTACTCCAGGGTGTTGCCCAGCTTCTTGCTGCTTGCTCCCTCATCATGGTATGACATTATCGTGGTCGTGCCATCAACGCATGGCGTATCATGTTGCTGGTAGTTGTGCCCATGCACGGATCGTCACTGGGCAGCCCTACCCTGTAACAGCTATGACCCTATGGCTTTGGCTATGGCCTCGTAAGGGGTCCTGCATTGCCGCCACCACGCCTGGGACACCTCCACCTGGGACACCTCCACCTCCTGGGTCAACTCAGACGCACCTACCCATCCGGCTGTTACGACTGTTATGACTGTTTGAAGCCATTTAATCAACGCTCGGCTAGTACCCCCGCCCTCTCCCTGACGGCCTCCCTGACGGCTCTCCCTGACGGCTGTTACGACTGTTATGACTGTTGCGGCTGGTCATCGCGTGCGATTTGGTATCATGGACGTCTAGACGCCTGCCTTGTCCTGCAAGTCTGTCAGCCTGCCACACTTTCACGTGCAAGTGTTTGTCACCAGGTTCAGAGCAGCCAGAGTCAACCTGCGGGTTCCTTACCATGCATCCCCCACACACACCTGCCGGTCATGCTCTACTCATGCATTCAAGGAACCGCATTCAAAAAGCCACACCCATGTCCTTAGAATACAAGGCCATCTCTGGATGCACTAGAGGTCCTCCCCAGTAGTGGCGCATCTGCTGCTGACGCATCTGCTGCTGCTCAGCCCCGTTGCTACTGCTGCCCTGAGCCCCACCCTCGCACCCTGCCTGCTGCTGCTCCAGCATCAGTCACGGGTCACCCCGTTTCTCTTCTCCATCACCTTGACCATGGCATCTTCCATCTGCTTCCGGACTTCCTTGGCCCGAGCCGCCTCCGCCGCAGCATCCTTATCTCGCGCAGCAGTTGCTGTGGGTGTGCTGCCGCGCTTTGGGGCTCCAGCCTGTGGGCCACCGCTGCTGCCTGCCTCGCCGGCGCCGCTGGCTGAAGCTCTGGAGCGTGAGAAAGAGGAGTGGGAGGAGCTGGGGGTGGAGGGCGCCTTGGCTTGCTGAAAGATGATGCCTGCATGGCATGACGTGGCATGGCAGGCAGGGTTAAGTCAACTTAGGCTACATGGGGTCAGGCAAAGTTCACGAAGGTCAGGTGAGAGCAGGTCGGGGTAGGTCAGGGCAGGTGACTTTAGCTGAGTCATGTGGGCTAGGGTGGGGTGGGGTGGGGTAAGGCAGGGTGGGGTGGGGTGGGGATGGGGCTGTGCAGGGCTCACCTAGCTCTTTGAGGGCAAGGGCACGAGCCCTGAGCTCAGCACTGGGTACTGCCTTGTCAACCAAAACCTTCTCACACACCTGTTCACACAATGCCACACTGCATCACACTTAGCCTCTACTGATCATCCAGACATCACCCGGAAGCAAGCAACAGCAATAGCATGTGATCACGAAGCCGACATTCCGCAAACGACAGAATACATGACACAAAGCACAGCACAGTGCTCCATGATAATGTAATGGGTCTGCAGCAACACCATGTTTGGTACGCATTTCGTATGTATCAGCATGCATTTGGTATGCATTGGTTTCACACATGCTTAGCTGGTGATGATTGTGATGATGGTGCCAGCTCCATGCAAGGCTCCAGGCAAACACAGGAGGAGGGCCGGGTGAGGGTAGCAGCAGTGCAGAGGGGCCAGGGTCAGGGTCAGGGTGACAGGGTCAGGGTGACAGGGTGACAGGGTCAGGAGCTACAGGGGGTAGTGATCACCTTGCGCAGCGTCGATTGTATGTCAATCACGTTGGCTGCCCACATGGCCTCCATCATCAAAGGCAGCGCTGCTTCCTCCAAGGCAGCTCTGTCACAGCAACACAGGTGCCATCAGCAGCAGCAGCAGTGGTGGCAGCGTTGGTAGCAGCAACAGCAGCAGCGGCAACGAATGCTTAATGGTTAATGGGGATAGTGGTGTGGTGTGGCGGTCATAAAATTGGAACCGGTCAAAGTGCCAGCCCCCCCCTTGAACAGATATAACCATTGAGGGCCATGTTTTTTTTCCCTGTCCCCCTTTACCCACTCCCCCTCACTGCGTTTGGATATCACCCAAAATGTCACTCTGTGTGGCTGTGAGTGTATCTGTGTGAGGTGCTGAGGTCAGCATGTCCCTGGGCACCCTCTCCTCACCTCTCGAGTGCCAGCTCCTCCTTACTGCGCCCCGAGGTGGCCGCAGCCTCTGTCTCGCCTGCCCTGCTGCTGGGCTCAGCCTTGGCCCCAGATGCTGCACTGCTGCTGCTGGCTCCCACCCCAGC
Source organism: Haematococcus lacustris (assembly GCA_030144725.1). Lineage (NCBI taxonomy): Eukaryota > Viridiplantae > Chlorophyta > Chlorophyceae > Chlamydomonadales > Haematococcaceae > Haematococcus > Haematococcus lacustris. The sequence continues at coordinate 27,110 of JASKMD010000009.1, read as the reverse complement.
CCCACCTGCCTGGCCTGCAGCTGCTGCAGCTGCTGCTCCTGCCCTGGCCCCAGCTGCTGTTGTTCCTGCCCCAGCTCCAGCCCCTGCTGCTGGCTGGGCTGCAGCTGGTCCTGCTGCTGTGGACCCTGGCCCATGGTGGGCTGCTGGTGGGCTGGCGGCGGCTGCTGCCCCGGGTGCTGCAGCTGGGCCCCCTGCTGCTCCTGCTGCACCTGCTGCTGCTGCACCTGCTGCTGCTGCACCTGCTGCACCTGCTGCAACTGTGCCGGCTGCATTAGAGGGAGCTGGAGCACTAGAGCTTGGGGCAGTTGCCGCACCGGTGGGCGTTGCAGAGGCAAGTGCAGCATCTATTTCTGCCAGCAGCTCCTGCGACATCAATATGACAAGCGCTTAGCTGCAGAAGCAGAAGCAGGAGCAGGGGCGAGCGCAGGTGCTATCGCAGGATCCTGCTTGCAACACACTACAGGCTTGCCTACTGCCCACCTCCCTGCCCACTGCAGCCTCTAGCTGGCTGCTGCCTCCCTGCGCACCGCTGCAAAACAGGGTCTCACCTGCTCTTTTGCCCATGCCTCAATCTTCTGTTGGGCTTGATAGACCTTGATGGCTGCGCTGGCTGCATTGATCTGGGACCTGCAACCACCAGCATCAGGTAGCAACCATCAGTTGCCTTGGCCATCTGTGTACTTATTTCTCACCTCAATGACCTCAAACAGCAGCTGCTGGCTTGACGTGCCTGATGGTGCCTGAGCACTGCTCCTACTGATGCAGTTTGTGCAGCTGCATGCACAGTGTGCAAGGACACTGTGCAAAACGCTCCCACAAGCTGCGCCATAGTGCTTGTTGTGCTCCTTACCGACCTTTGCTAACGTTCTGGTCCTGTACGACTTGGGCAGCAGCTGCTCACCACTAGACATCACCAGGCTGCTCTGCCCTGCCCTGCCCTGCCCTGCCCTGCCCTGCCCTGCCCTGCCGCATCTGCTGTGCGTCATCACTGCATCTTCACTTCCCTGCCATGGACTGCCCTGCCCCGCCCCGCCCACGCTGCCTTGCCGTCCGTGTTAAGCCAGTAAGCCACCAAGATCTCACGCAGCCCCCTCACAAAACCTTCATGCAACCCCCACCAACCCTGCATGCAGCCCCCTCTCACTTCATGCTGTCAGTGGAGGCCTTCATCTTGGCAGCAATGCCACCAAAGAACCCACTGAGGTGGATGTCCGCCTGCTGCTCGTACACATGGCCCAGAGTGTGCAGCATGGTTTCGCCAAAGGACGCAGCAGCCAGCTTCTTGGCCTCCTCAACGGTGGAGAACTGCAGCGGTTGCATGCACCACAACACAGTGTGCAGGGCCAGCTGCTGGTGAGCAAGTGAATGGCAGAAAAGCGATTGAGATGCAGCGTGAAAGTCAGTCACATCGAGTCGAGAGGGCAGGGTGGGGTCGACACAATGATACCTTCTGGCTAGCACATGCCTCTCACTCTTCAACCTGCTCCTCACTCCTGACCCTACCAGGTCACTCCTGACACTACCAGGTCACTCCTGACACTACCAGGTCACTCCTGACACTACCAGGTCCCCTGCTGAAAGTCCATCTCCATGGTTCCGTGCGATGCTTGCAGGGCATGCGGAAAGGGGAAGCAATGTGATGGATGGAGCGGGGAAGGGAGGAGGGAGGGGGAAATGTGCATGAGTCTATATCCATGCTGTGCTAGAACCCGGTCTTGACGCTGGGGTACGCTCGGCCCTGGCTCATCCCCTGGCCCTGACCTTGAAGCCCTCCTGGTCGCCTGCTGTGTAGCGTGCCAGCATGGCCTTAAGGTTCACTGCCAGCTTCTCCACCCGCACAGCCTGCAGGGCGGTGAGCTGGCTGCGGGTGATGTCGCTACCTGCACATCAGGTGCAGCAGCAGCAGCAGCAGCAGCAGCAGCAGCAGCAGCAGCAGCAGCAGCAGCAGCAGCAGCAGCAGCAGCAGCAGCAGCAGCAGCAGCAGCAGCAGCAGCGCCTTCCACATCATCAGCTTTGACAGCAGCAGCAGGTGGTAGCAGCAGCAGCAGCAGGTGATAGCAGCAGTGACTTTAACAGCAGCAGCAGCAGGTGATAGCAGCAGCAGCAGCAGCAGGTGGTAGCTCTGGGCAGCTGGTAGCTTTCCCTCACAGCTAGAGGTCATGATGCAGCCCAGGGCATTTTGCAGCGGCTCGACAAGCCAGGCAGCTGCAGCTCGTTGTGGCTGCAATGTGAGCTCAATGGCCTGATTCACTAGGCTGATATGTGTTGACCTGGACCAAGCAAATGCAGCAGGGAAGCCCACCACCCATACATGGCCCTGCCTGCTGACCTGCTCTGGCCGCTGTGGCGATGATGAGCTCTCCCACAAGATGCTCAAACAGATCGCTGCCAAAGAGCCTGCAACCAACGACACGCATGCAAGCGATGTCCGCTGTAGCAGTGGCTTGGCACCGGCAGGCTGACAAGGTGCTACCCTCAGCCATTACAGCAGGAGAAACAGTGGAGACACTAGCTGTGGTCAAGTCCAGGTCGGCCCCCCTCCCCTGCCTCGCCCTCCCCTGGTCTCCCCTGTTCTTTCTGGCCCCCGCCCCTTGGCTGCAGACTGACATGTTGAAGAACTCGCCACCATCCATGAAGTTTACATCCAGGCCCTCCGCGCCGTGCTCATCATACCGGGCTCGCAGCTCAGGGTTGCAGAGGACCTGCAGCACAGCCCAGGAGGTACCTCCTCCACGTCATGCAGCCAAGGGAGGACAGTGTGGGGCAAGGTGAGGTGTGTGTATGTGAGGAGGCGACGTCACCAGGTGCGGCAGGCAGAGAAGACACTCAGAACCATGACGTGAGGCAAGGCAACATGCAGCAAGGCAAGCAGCCGACGGACCCCCCCAGCTCCATGGAACCGAGGCCTTGGCTACACATCAGAGGGCACACCAATCCCTGACAACATTGATTGAGCAGGTCACAATTGAATAACTATAACTGCTATAACTGCTATAATTGGTGATGAGCTGGAGGCAAGGTGAGGGGTGTATAGAGGTGAGGTGTGAGGAGCAGGCGTCATTAGGTGTGGCAAGCAGAGAAGAAGCCCTGCATAGCTACCTTAAGCGACCTGGAGGCAAGGTGAGGGGTGTACCGTGCGGTGTGGCAAGGGAAGGCAAAGGAGTGAGGCATGGGGTGGCGTGGAGGGGCAGAGAGAGGGGGCAAAGGGGTGAGTACCTGGTACGCTTCTCCCAGCTGCTGGAAGCGGTCATGGGCGCTGGCATCGCCCGGGTTCTTGTCAGGGTGCCATTTGCGGGCCATTATGTAGTAGGCCTTCTTGATCTGCTCTGGTGAAGCATCCGGAGCCACCTGGGTTGCAGCCACACCCCACCACACTGTGAGAGGCGTAGCCTGGCGCTGCTGCTGCTGCTGCTGCTCCACCGGCTGCTGCCGCTGCACCTATTCCGCCAGCCTGTCTACTGCTCCTCCTGCACTGCCAGCCAGCCTACTGCTGCTGCTACAACTGCTGCACCTGTGTACCCAAAGCTGCTGATCCACCCACACTGGACGCATCATCCACCTCACCCCCTGCCTGGGCATCAGCTGCACCTGCTCACCCGCTGACCTCCCCCTGGTGCTCCACTGGCATGGTTTGTGTAACCCACCTCACGCCCCTCCCCTCACACCCCCACCCTCCCCTGCATTATTCAGGTGCTTCACCTGCTCGCCATCCTCAATGTGTCTGTTTTGCTGATCATTTCCTATTTCAACACTTTCTGTGCTGTATTATTATTATTATTATATATATATATGGATGCATCATAACATGTATGTATACCCTCAATAGCACCCAGGCCATGCTCCACATCATCACAGCCACAGCCACACTCTCCCCGACTGGCTGTTGCACTATTTTACTATGTTACACTATTGACACATGAATGTTCAGACATCACACAAGAATGACCAGCCTGTTCTGGCACAATGTTAGGTCAGTGGTAACCCTGCCATGCCCTGGCTTTGCCCTGGCGTTGCCTAACCAGGCCTGACCTGCAGCAGCTTGTAGTAGTCGACGCCTGGTGCGGGCTTCTTAAACAGCGCTCTGGTGGAGGCAGCCGCCGCATCTGAGGTGATGAGGGTGCCATCGGGCTTGTCCACCCACTCCCTCCGACCCTGAGTTATGCAATATGGCAGTACAGCATGAGAGGGCAGGGCAGCAGCAGCAGCAGCAGCGGCAGCAGGGGCAGGAGAAGCTGGAGCAGCAGCTAGCTGGAGAGCAGGAAGTGTGGTGAAAAGGATGACGTCAAAAAGCTAGCGGTGCCAATCTATTAGCTTGAGCGTTTCCACATGGTGTGAGCAGCTGGAGAGACCTTGGGGCAATTGCTGGGCGCGTTGCAGCTTTGCCTCAGCCTGATGTATGTCTGGTCAAAAGGGTGTGTACAGTTTCACATTGCCAGGGCTGTCCAACATGACTGTGCTGGTGCTTGCTGGTACTCTGAGTCTAGGCACACCCTGGAGAACTCTAGCCAGCCTCTCGCCATAGCCTTGGCCACCGGGCGGGCCACTAAGGTTGGCCAATCCTCCTAACCCAGGCTCTATCCTCTTGCCGGGCTACTCCAATAGCTAAGGCCTTCCAGACATCGCCTGCCCATGCAGCTGTCAGTGGGCTATGGCGTGCTGCTGAGCAGAAACTGCAGGCACACCCTTGGCAAGCCTGCAACCATAGCCTTGGCAATATCCCGGGCTCTAGCCTGGGCCCACCCTGGGAGATTTGGAACGCCCTCACCTCTTGGCCTAGGCCTAAGCATCACAGGCAAGGGCTGGCAGACCATATCAGGGTGGTCTCTGATATATATAGCAGAGCATATCAGGGTGGTCTGATGCACGCACTCATCCGCAGGATGTGTGAGTTCCTGCGGTCGATAGCTGCTGCTGCACTGTCCTCACTAGTCAGCCCTTGCCATTGATGAGCTGTGCTAGCTGCTCATGCTGCTGCCAGTGGCTACTGGGCTATGCAGGCGGCACAGCATCCACATGCTCCTTGGCCACCACGAGATGCTGCCAAGCTGCGCAGCCTGACACCCGACCCAAGACAACCCTACCCTCACAAGCCTACCCTCAGCAGCCACCTCAGCATGTGTTGCTGCTCTAGCTGCTGCTGCTGTTGCTAGTGTTGCCAGCCTGTGGCAGCAGCGGCTTGTGCTGCCCTGGTGTGCTGCTGCTGCTGCTGCTGCTGCTGCTCCTAGTATTTGATCCCAGGGCAGGGAATACCCCACCTGGTCCCAGATCTTGCCCTTGGAGGTCTCATTGATAGCCTCCACCTGATTTACCACTCCTCGGCCCTGCAAGAACCAGAATCCACCATAGTGACTATCAGCAGCAGCAGCAGGAGGAGGATGAGCAGCGTGACTGCAATGTCATGGGAGGTTTTCCAGCAATGTCATGAATGGCTCCATGTCGAGATAAGCTGATAGCTGGCAAAAGTGCATATACCGCTATTTTCATCTGCATAGACTTCTGGCTGGCACAGTATGCATGACAGCAGTGCATCCAGCGGCTTTCCCAGCTTGCTGGGTCTAAGCCTTTGGCCCTCTGCACTACTAGGGTATGCAAGACAGTGTTACTCACCATTTGCATCACCCCAACTGCTGCCCCAGTGACAGGCAGGACCACTGCACCAACAACGCCTGCAGGAGTATCAGAGTAGAAGCTGCTCAGTAGCCAGGTGACTGCAGGCAGTCTTATGCTAAACGTACCTGCGGCTAAGCCTTTGCCCAAGCCAACCCATCCTTCCTTGTGCGCGCCCACGACGGGGCCTGCGACGAGGCCTGCAACACCCGCGACGACACCCTTTCCAATGCTTTTCAACCCTGAGCTCAGTCCGGCGCACGCGTCCTTGGGCTTTCGCAAGGAGAAGACATCATTGAATTCAATAGAAGACTCCTGTGAGCTCATCGCATTTATGCCGCTTCTGACGGGCACGGCACGGGGCGGCACGGCACGACACGACACGGTTGGTGCATGGCAGTTGCCAGTTGGAATATGTTTCTCCATGGCCCGCTCCCACGTTCCAGGGGGCACCGTCTGCAACTTCTACTGCGCGACTGCAGGATATCATTTCACACAATCAGTTGCATATGCGGGGAATGAGATGGAAAGGGCATGCTGCAATACCGCTGCGGCACTCACCCCAGTGGCACATGTCCATCATCCATCCATTTGCTCCATCTTGAAAACCTATGGGTGCTGCTGCTGCACCTGACCCAACATCACTCATGAGCAACCCCCCTTGGCTTTATCATCACATTTGTCATTGCCAACTCTATCTGCTTGCGGACCTCTGTGGGAACAGCTCAAAATGTTTTTAGTCATCTCACAGGATAAGTAGCACCACCTGGTGGCTTGCACTGATACAAGTACTACGCGTCATCAACACTGCCGCAGCCATACGTTTTCAGGCCCGACTGCCTTCCCCCTCTTGCGCACGCCACCGCCGCACATTCCCTAAATAGCAAAACCACCTCTGTTCTGTTCCTACACTCTCCCTCGCGTCTCCCAGCAGCGGCCGCTGGCACCAAGTCAACCATCACAAGTCGCCACGCACAGCCTGGTATCATGCCACTGGGGCAGGCTTCAACGCTGCCTCCTCATGCGCAAGCTTCTCCATGTACCTGCATGCAGGCAGCCATCAGCGTCACACAGTGCACCTCAAGCCACTGCCAGCCTAGGCCCAAGCACTGAGAATGTGGAGAAGGTGGAGGAGACAGTCTCTGCTTGACATCATGCCTAGGCCCAGTCTGCCGTACCTGCTTTACCTTGCCTGCCATAACCTCAGGCTACCATGCCCCGAGCACACTGACTCCCCAGCCGCCCCTCACACCCATATCCTCATTCCCACAGTTCACACTGCTTTCTCTCTTTCTCTCACTCACCCTGTGATCTGGTCGCTTACTGCCCAGACGATGGCCTGGCCAGGTGGGATGCGCAGCAGACGTGGCAGCAGGCCCTTCCACATGGACATGATGCCCTCCTCCTTCGCGGTCTTAGCCAGACAGTCCAGGAAGCCCTGGGGCCATCAGGGTGGAGGGGAGCGTGGCTGGGATGAGGTTGGCTGTGGTGGATGGCCTATCAGGGGGGCAGTTGGGGAGGCAGTTAGGGAGGCTGGGGTGATGTGAGGGCGGCTGGAGTGAGGGTGGCACTATCGTCGCACACCGTCATCACCATCAGCGGAACCACCACCCTTGCCGCTGCCTTCCATAGCATCCACAACCGTGGCAGCAGCAGCAGCAGGCAGGCAGGCAGGCTGGCCCTCCCACTCACCTTGTACTTCAGGGTTGCCCCGCTCTTGTCCTGTGCCATCAGTCGCGTCTTGGCCACATCAAAAGGCCCTGTGGCTACTGGCCCTAGCAGGGCTGCAGGCACAGGGCAGCAGCAGCGACAGCTGTGGTGGAGCAAGCACCAACAACAGGAGCAATAGCTGCAGCAGTGGCAGCAACAGCAGGAGCGCTGAGCTGGGCCCTGTAATTGTAACTGTGATTGTAGCCATCACTGTCCAAGAGGACTGGCCAAAGGCTCTGCCAGGTGCCCCCCAGATGCAGCCACCCTCCCTCCACCCTCCCTGCCAGGTACAGTCCAGACGCCCACCCTATACAGTATAGGTACAGGTGCAGGTACAGTATAGGTCCAGTCCAGACCTCCACCCTGTACAGTCCACCCTCCCTCCACACCCTCTGACCACCCTTCAGCATCCAATACAGCCTTCCCTAAGACCTCCAGGTAGCTTCAGCCCAGCTACTGTGGGCAGCTCCACCCCAGCTCCCACCTGCCAGGAAGCCTGACGTCATGGACTGGCCCGGGGTCAGCTGCTTGCCGTCCCCCTCGTGCTTGTCCCACAGCGCCCCGTCCACTTTGTTCTTGGCCCAAAACAAACACATCTGCAGCGAGGCACCAGCACGTGTTAGCAGGCAAGCTCCAGGACGTGGATCCGGGAAAGCAGCGCATGCAGTGCTCGTGGAGTCCCAGCAATGACTGCAGCACCACGAGCAGCGATGAAAGCTCAACTGAGTGTGCATGGCATGTTATAGTTTGCGTGTACACTGTGAGGACACACAATACACATTGCTGTCACTTTGGGCTTCACTTGCTCCGCCCTTGTTTTACCTGACCCTTTCCCTGCCCCTGTCTGGCCCTGCCTTGGACTGTCTTGCCATGCCTGTTTTGCTAAACAGGGCACACTCTTGCCGTTTCAGCCTGTTTGCTCGCTCTCCCTTCCAGCATCAACAGCAGTGCTGGTAGCAGCAGGAGCAGCAGCAGCCAGTGGTGGCACCAATGGCAGCCTCCACCCCCAGAGCACCTGGTTGGTGCCATTGCGCATCACAGTGGGTGTCGCCCCGCTCCACATGCCCCGGATACCCTCCTCCCTCAAGGTGGTCATGGCGCAGTGGATGGGCCCCTTGTACTTCATGGCGTCCTTGGACAGTCCCTTCTGCTGCTGCAGCCGGATCTTCACCACCTGCTCGATCACCCACAACGGCCCTCTTGGACCATTACAGACAAAGTGGCCCCAGAGGGACCCCCCAACTGTAGCCCTATCCCCGCCTTGGCCACTGCATGGGTGGTTTGTTGTTAATTCTGCCCAACCATAAACAGCAAGAGCAAAGGGGCCCTTCAGCCTCCCAGCCCCTGTCCATGTCACACTCCTCACTCCTGCCCCTCACTCCCCTCCTGTGCCATTACGCTTCTGGACGCTGCCCCATCAAGGTGGCAAAGGTATCTCCAGGCTAATGCTAGGCTCACAGCCATCTTGGCCTTCCAGGCAGTGCGTGCTCACTGGCAGGCCAAGCAGTGTGACTTTACCTCAAAGGGAGTCACAATGATGAGGGCCTCAGTGATGCCAGCAGCAAAGCCAGCACTCATCCGACCGCCAGAGCTCAGCTTCCCATCCTGCAGCCACCGCCAGTAACACCATCACCATCACCACAGCACTAGATGGCTTCAGTGATGCAACAGACAGAGCTGCACGGCACGGAGCAACAACAGAGCCACCACCATACAGCACAACTTCAGTGATGCACCAGGAGCACAGCTTTGCACTGCTGCTGAAGGCCTGGCTGGCAGTGTGCAGAGGCCTGGCTGGCTGGCAGTGTGCAGAGCTGCACGGCTCCAGTCAGACAGTGGCAGAGCTGTGGCCAGGGTGAGGCGAGGGTGGGTTACAGCCTGGCACACCCAGCCTGGAAGGCACAAGAGGAGGGCACACTGCCTGTCGTTGCCTGTCTACCTGCTGCCCACCTCCCAGCTGCATTGTGCCTGCTGCACACCTCAACTGCCCGCTTCCCTGCTTAAACCTCATTGCTACCTCTGTGCACTGCTGAATCTCAGCCCACCATACCTTACCCAGCCCACCATACCTTACCCAGCCCACCATACCTTACCCAGCCCACCATACCTTACCCAGCCCACCATACCTTACCCAGCCCACCATACCTTACCCAGCCCACCATACCTTACCCAGCCCACCATACCTTGTCTCTCAGCAGGTTCTGGTACACTGAGTTGGATCCCATCCTCAACGCGTACTTCAGAGTAAGGTGCGTGGCAAAGGGCGTGAGCCCCTTCCACAGTGCCCGTCCCCCCTCCTCTGCAATGATGGTGCGGCCGCAGTGCAGGATGCCATGGTAGCGCCTGGCCCCGTCAAGCTGCAGTCGCGTCTTGATCACGTCCATGGGCTGCAGGGCGCACGCCTGGTCAGACGGCAGGCAGGTGCAGGGTGCAGGGCGGCAGGGCAGGTGTGGGCCACAGATGCAGGCTTAGGCAGCAGACAAACGGGGGCCAGACGCTGAGCGGCGGGGCAGCTGTGCAACGCAAGCTAGTGGAAGGGAGGGGGATAGCTTGGGCTGGAAGGACGGAGCAGTGACCCTGAAAAGGAGGCATTGAGCTGGGCACCTCAGCATGTTGTAGGGGTCACTGGGTGTGCTGATAGACCTAGCCCATCACCCGCAACCCTCCACTGCGGGTGGCTTGCTTAGGTGAGGAGATGTAGCCGTGAGATGAGCAGCTATAGCTGCAGGTACCAGCAAGCCAGTAACCTTATGGTCCTGTTCCCTAACTTAGGCACACGATGCCCTGTCCAGTTACTGTCTAGTTACCCACGCTAGCTCACTATGCCATGGAGGAAACCTGTCTGCCTGGGCTAGCCCCCCCCCTCATCCTGCGCACCTCAGCTACTCCACCAATGGATCCTGCGAAGCCTTTGACCAGCGGGCTGACATTGGAATGACTGTTGCCATTTTTGCTATCAGGCATGGTCCACAGAGCACTTGCGTCTGTTGAGTGGCTGAAGGGTTGTCAGGGAGATGCGGTATCCTATGCAGATAAGGGGTGAGCCTGTGGGTGAACAAAAGCGGCTGGGTTGGCGCAAACGTGCTACCGCCACACAGATGGAGCTTTGAATCTGAGCGCGCTCATCGCGCTTCGTAGGGTGCTAATCAACCTTCGCAAAATCCCAACACCCACTTGAGCTTGTGCGCGCTTCGTTGAGATATAGCACGAGGCAGCTGTGGTACTCGGTTGTGATGGCCTAGCTCGAGTGCGAGACTAGAATTGTGTCACGGCGCTTCGCTCGCCCCAGAGTAGTTGGAGCAGTGGTAACAGTTACAACCAACGTATCAAGCGAGACTGCGCGAAATGTAATACCAGCTGAGATTGGCCAGCACGTGCAAATCCAGCCAATCTCACTCGCGACTGTTAGCTTCTACCCGTGCCGCTAGCGCTGATCTGTTGCCCTGCAGGGACGCAATTGCGCGAAAACGTGACCACATTCCTCAAATCCTGCTCATGCCAGCACCGGAAAAAGTGCTCAGGCGCATTCACTTGTGTGTTGCAGCTAGGCCACCAGGGAGGGAGCAGCTGTGCTAGCTTTCGGCCAATGAGCTGCTTCTAGGTGTTGGATCTGGCTGATGGCTGCCCACAGCTGGGCGCTGCAGCAGATATCGGCAAACCTCTGATAGCCCCTGTTCAGCTCCCACTGGGTCAGGTCCCTCATCACCAGATGGCTTAGCCCGAGTGCCTCATCACCCAGCCTATTCTCGGTCCTGGTGGCCGGACATCGCCATTCATCGCTGTGCGTCTTACCAGCTGTCTGCGTGTTCTAGGACTTGACTGTTACAATGCCATGCTCAAATGCAGCGGGAGGCAGCACGCCAATAAGTCAACATGGTGGACTCACACACTGTCTGCACGACTCGGGCATCGCACAGGTGCCGCATGGCCACTGATGTATCACGATCCCGAGTTCTGGGATGCTCGCAATCGATACGACTTGAAGGAGCGACAAGGCCACATTGACTGGTGTGTGTGGGGGCACATCCTCACACCCCGCACATGTTGTGGGTGAGGGTCAAACCAGTCCAGCCGGGCATGTGATGCCCAGGTACTGCAGCTACGAAACATTGCGGCCATTGTTCGAGTCCTTGGTAGCCCAGCCTCGATGTGCAGCCCTCTTGGTCGGAAGTGGAACCAGCAGCTTTCCTGAGGAACTTTATGACAGGTGTGCAGTAGGAGGGTGGAAGAGGGGGCTTCCCCTCCCTCTCCCATCCAGCAGCCAAGAGCAGAGGCACGGCAGAGCTTGGCTGACAGCAGCAGTGGCAGGCGGGGGTGGGGAGCGTTGGAACATTGTGTGCAACTCCGCACACCCTGCAACACCCAACAGCCATGACCTGCCATGGTGTTAGGGTCCCATAGTCTTACCCTGCCCTCACCCCTACACCCTGTGTTGTGCCAACTTGTGCCGTCACCGCAATTGATAGCTTCAGCTACCAAGACTAAAACACTTAGCCAGCCGTGGAACAAACTCTCTTCACGCTGGCTCTCCACCTCTTACCAAATGTACCTCTATGATGCATGCAGTGGTGTGAAAGATGTGGTGGTAGTTGAACGCAGTGCTGTGGCAGTTGATGCCATCCGAACTCGCAATGCCAAGGTAATCCCCCAGCTGCACCATACAGCAAGCACTCATCGCAGCCTACAGTGGGCAGCACCACCAGGATGTTTCATTTCTACATGCATGGGAGCGTCCACCATTACGCCGTGCCAGGGCCACCACATCAGGCACCAAGTCAGGCGCCTACTGCTCAGCCTGATCCCACATAGCTTCCCCTGCCCTGCCCTGCCTGTGCTATGCTCTCGTGGCCCATGCAGCATGGAGGGCGGCAGGGGCTGCGTGCCCTTCACACTGACCTGGTGGACCTGCCCCTGGTGCCCTTCACCCGCCCCGTGTTCGACCTAGAGGCAGAGGAGGCCGAGCTGCAGCGAGCAGCGCTGGCTCGGGAGCAGGAAGGGGAGGGAGGGGGACCCGCCTCCATCTCCCCTAGCCAGCAGCCAGGAGCAGAGGGGCAGACAAGTGAGGCAAACAATGGCAGCGGCAGGCAGGGTACAGGTGGGGAAGGTGGGCAGGCTGAGGCTGAGGGTGTCAGGAGGGGAGGAAGTGCCCCAGGTGGAGGGAGAGAGGGGGCAGGGGGGCAGGGGGGCCCGTCTGACCGCACCGGTCAGCCTTCTGACACCACCACCTCCACTACCACGGCCCTGACCCCCCTGGCCTCTCCCCCTGCAGCCTGGGTGCCCCGCAGCGCCCTGGCCACCCGGGCCAGGCAGCAGCAGCAGGCCCTGGCCCAGACAGGCCAGGTGCTGGCCAACAGCATGGACCTGGCGATTGACAAGGTAGGCGAGAGGGAGGATGAAGGAAGGGGTGCCTAGGGCAGGGTTTTCATATGGGTTGGGGATCAGGGTGGTCATGCGGCAGTGGAGGGGCTGTTGAATGAAATCATGCATCGTGCATGACTTGGTATCATCATGTTGGGGGTAGAGGTAGAGGTAGGGGTGGAGGCTGGGGGGAGGGGGTAGAGGTAGAGGTAGGGTGGGAGGCTGTGGGGAGGGGGTAGAGGTAGGGTGGGAGGCTGGGGGGAGGGGGTAGAGGTAGAGGTAGGGGTGGAGGCTGGGGGGAGGGGGTAGAGGTAGGGTGGGAGGCTGGGGGGAGGGGGTAGAGGTAGAGGTAGGGTGGGAGGCTGAGGTAGGGGGTGGAGGTAATGGCAGGTAGAGAAGGACTGTGTTGTGATGGTGCAGTGGAACCCTAGTAGCCCTTTGTCACCCGCTGCACCTGTGTGCTGTGCCTGATATGCTGCTGCCACAGCTCACTGCTGCTGCTGCGCCTGGTTCAGGGCACCTTGGACTGCATGCTGTCCAGACGCGATGGCTATGGCCGGGCGGTAGCTGCGCTGAAGGTGCTGCATGAAACCTTGAAAGTGAGGGAGAGGTGGAGGAGTGAGGAGTGAGGTCATGTTTGCACAAAACCCCAACTCTGGCCGCCGTACCCGCATGAGCCCGCTCCATGACCTGCTCCATGACCTGCTCCATGCGCTGAGCCATGCCCCTATAGCCCATACCCCTATACCAGGCTGCTGCACCCACCAGCCTGCACCACCCCTACCCTACACCCCCCCTCGTGCTGCTGGTGCTGGCGCAGACCCCCGGCACCCTGCTGCTGGTGTCACACAGCCCCCCAGCCGACCGCCTGACCCTGCTGCGCACTGTGTACTGGCACGACATCCAGGTCAGTCCCAAGGGCTGTCCCAGGCATACTGCAGCGTTAGCATTCCAGGCCGAGCAAGGCTGGCTGGGGCATTGCCGGGAGGTTGGGGCTGTTGGGCTCAACAACAGACGACACACGGCACAGCCACCGCTGACTCCCTCACACAAGACAAGGCAGGGTGGGCGCCACCCAGCCCATAGCTCAGCCAGGTCGTGTGTTTGCTACTGCCAGGACAATGCCACTTCAGCACCGCCACAGGTGACAGTAGGGTGGGCTGAGGCTGTAGTGATCCAGGCCGTGGCTATGAGACGACACACTACTACCAAATCAGAACTATGACACTGGTTGTGACAGACCCCATAGGTAGATGAGATGAGACACTCTCTTAAACAAACAGTGAAGTCCTGAATCAAAAAATACAAGTACTAGCTATACGAGTTAACCTGATCTGGAAACCAACACACCGGTGCCATGGCTGCGGATCAAGTTCAGACCACAGCTGACAGTTGGAGCCCCAGCAGCCCCCTTGTCCCTCACTAGGGCCTCCATTTGAGCCGGACCACCAGGGACCACTAGTGGCCGCTAGCGGGAATACTAGTGACCACTAGTGGGCAATAGTCGCCCGACTCAAGTGGTGTTATTGGGCTGTGTGGAGTATACCCAGTGCCTGCAGTGCCTGCAGTGCCCTTAACCTCCCCAATGCCAATAGACGACCTCCTAGCTCAGGGCGAATCTGAGTCTTTGAGTTAATTGTGGGCGGCGGTGCTCAGCGACGAGCACTGGGCGATGCAGCCCCAGCAGCCCCCCAGCCAGCCTGCAGTGCCTGCCTGACGCCCAGGTCAAGGAGGTGTGCTGGCCTGACCTGGACGACCTGGACACAGCCCTGTCTGAGCCCTGCTTGAAGGACTGTGAGGTGGAGGCAGGGGCAGCAGGCGGGCTAAGGGCTGGCCAGGCGTTTGTGTATGTCCTGACCAAGTGAGCTGCTTGGGGGGTGCCCCTAATGCTGTTGGGGCGATGCCTCATCTGCTGTTGATGGGATCGCCCCTACTGTTGTTGGGGCAATGCCTCATGTGCTGGCAACGGAGGCGGCAGGCAAGATTGCAGTGACTGCTCCTGCGCCTGTCTCAGCCTGGCTTCCGTTTCCCTTCAGGCGGCATAGGTATGCCTCATTGACTGGATCCATTGGCTGGACCTATTATTGACTGGACCTATTATTGACTGGACCTATCATTGACTGGACCTATCATTGACTGGACCTATCATTGACTGGACCTATTACCGACTGGCAGGCAATCAGGCAGGCCTCGCGCATTTAGCCGGTCCCAAATAACAGAAAACTACCACTGGTAACCTAAACGACGCCGCGTCTTAGCCAGATGGTTTCAATCTATGTCTCACACATCCACGGATAGAGAACTCTGCAAGCTACGGGTTGAAGCACGTCTCATAAACCTTTGCTGGACCTATCAGTCAGGTCCCACAAGGTCTGTTTGGCGAAATGTACCGTGAGCCATTTGATGCCGCGATTACACAGCCGTGATCAGCGAGCCTTACCGATATGCCTACTGCATCAAAGGGCCTGCACGGCCTGGACGCCCACCATCCCTTGCTAAGTGTCCAGGTGGCAAGGTTGCTGTAGATGGCTGCGGCGTTCCTTTAAAAGCGGGGGCTAGTAGGTACGGTCTACAACAACGCTAGCGCGAGGGCCGGCGGTTATGTCGGTTGACCAGGTGGCTCGCATCTCGCATCGGGCTGCCGCAGCTCACTCGCAACATGCCTAAGCGTTGCATTGGCCCTACTCCTCTACCACATCAAAGCATATACTACGAGCTGCAGGCAGCATGTCCGAAGGAATGGTTTTTTTCTGGTCTCTCCTTCGACGACATTATTGAGAGGGCTGATGAACGACGAGAGCTTCCTATGCTTTCTTATGCTTCCCTATGCTTCCCTTTGCTGTCCTATGCTTTCCGATCCTTCCTATTCTTACTACGCTTAGTGCGGGGTGCCATCGCTATCAATGGCCGCCAGTCTGCATCATTTGCGCCGCTGATGAACGCTGGTGGTAGCTTGGAGGAACCACAACAATCTCATCTACTTTCGCAGCCTGGTGAGAGCGAGATGATGGGGTACTTTAGACATGAGCATGCTAGGGCGTATGTATGGGTGATAATCCTAAGGATAGCGCAATCAAAGTAGATGAAGTTCTTGGGGCACACAGCTTGCATCTCTACATGAGGTCAGCACCGCGTTTGATGCACTTCCTGCCCAGAAATGAGGTTTCAACTAACTGTAATTGCATGAGCCTCCCAACCTGCGCAGGGCAGATGTATTACAGCGGGTATGCGCAGGGCAGATGTATTACAAGGAGTCACTGGTGCCAGGATACCGCGGAGGGGGGCAATGTTGACTTTAGCCCGTCCCTCGCAGGCCAAGCTGCGGAGCACCACGCCGCAGCGGGGCGTCGCGGTTTCACCTCTTGGAGTGCAGTGTACGCGACAAAAAGTGACGGTACATTTTATCGAGCCATTTTACCTGACCTTGTGGGACCTGACTATCAGCCCCCTTGTCCCTCACTAGGGCCTCCATTTGAGCCGGACCAGTAGTGGCCACTAGCGGTCAATATCGGGAATACTAGGGACCACTAATGGCCCGACTCAAATGGTGTTGAAGGGCTGTGTGGAGTATACCCAATGCACATGGTGCATAAGTGCCTACCACCTACACTATTGCCTGACCGCGAGGGCTATTGTGTAGAGTTGGCATGAAGAACATGCGCTGACGCTTGCTGAGAACAGCTCAACAAATGGGGGAACACTATTGTGCCACAGGCGGCTGCTGCTGCTGCTGCTGCTGCTGCTGCTGGGCCTTGGGAGGCTTGCCTCGCAGCTGCTTGTAGCCAAGGCCAGGGTACTCCTTGCCCTTGGCTGGCAGAGCTCCCTGCTCTGGCCAGTAGCAACGCTCAAGTGGACGCCACCTGCTCTCGCCAATGCGCTGCATGTTCAGCGCTGCATTGCAGTCCCTGTCCAGCCACCTGCCTGGTTATGGTGCTTGCATGGCTTTGGCACCCTTGCCCTTGCCTGTGCCCTTTCCGGGCTGGGTGGGCTCAGCTGCCTGCTCAGCCTCGGTGCGCTTGGCTGGCGGGGGAGTGCTGGGCCCTGGCTCTAAGGCTGCTGGTTGTGTGGCTGCCTGGCTGCTGCATGGCCCTGTGGGGGCTGGCGGGGGGCCACTACCAGGCACCACATCAGGCCCCGCACTGGCTGATCACGCTGCTGGCTCCAGGCTGGGCGCAGAAGGCGCAGGTCCACCTGCCCTGCTGGAGGCTTCCAACCTGCACGCCTGGTGGGCTGCTCATGGTCCAGCTCCTCCTCACATGGCTGCTGGCCATTCACTGCTGAGCTGACTCGAGTAGTGCGGTGCTCATCCACAAGCACCACCCTGCCCCGCAGCTGGTTTGAGCCCCTGGGCCTGCACACCACCTTGCAGCAGGCACGCAACACCGTGTCAGCACCCCACCCACCCCTGGTGCCAATGTTAGCAGCGCCAAAGAACACCACCAGCTGCTTGCCACGCCCATGGCGCTCCATCGACACGTCCGCCATGTCCTTCTCCAACTGCAGCCATGCACACAAGGCACACACATGGTGGCTGACATGATGGCATTAGGTTAGGCATGGCATAGTCAACTACTCTTTCACCTCATGCCCGACCCACCACCTCTCAGTCCCTTACCCTCCCTACCACCCACCCACCCTCACCTGCTTGAAAAACTGCTCTAGCGCCCGGTCCTGGGCTCCGTACAGCCTCAGCCGCTGCCGTGCCCACTTGGGGTCCAGGTACACCGCCCACACCGCATCCCAGGCGGCCAGGGTGACGGTGATGTGCTTCACATTGACCACCAGGGAGGTGCCGGCTGAGCTGGCTGCTGCCAGGTGCTGGAGGTGGCCACTGGCATGCTTCAACTGGCCCTTTGTCAGCTTCCACCGGTCCAGCTGGTCAGCTACCAGCTGGCCTGACTCCTGATCAGAGGCTGCGCTGACTGCTTGGGTGATGCCGGGGTCGATGCCCACCCCAATCTGCGTTGCTGGATTAGACACAAACTCACGCTGCTCAGCTATGCCCCTTGCCTATGTGGGGGAGTCCCACTGCATGGGCCGCTGCTGCTGCTGCACTTGGGTGCTGCTGCTGCACTGCCGCTGCTGCTGCACTGCCGCTGCTGCTGGTGCACTGCTGCATGGGCCGCTGCATGGGCCGCTGCTGCTGCTGCACTTGGGTGCCGCTGCTGCACTGCCGCTGCTGCTGCACTGCCGCTGCTGCTGCTGCTGGCCGCAGGGGGTGGGGCAGGAGGAGGGGGGAGGGGGCGTGTGTAGTGGACGCACACACTGACGATGTCTGTCTCCACAATCCTCTCAAACTGAGACCCCTTGTTGGCAAGCTTGCGCGTGTTGAACCACCTAGCCCAGTGGTGGCTCAATGCTGGCTGTGAGGTGAATGCTGCTTGAGGCCCTATCAGGTCAGCCACATGCCCCTTGTCCAGGTTGCCGGCCTGCAGCTCTGAGCTCTTTGCGTCGATGCCATACCCACACGCCATCCATGCCAGCAGGATGAGTGACCGCAGTGTATCCCCAGTATTCTAATGCATGACTATTGATACACAAAAAAGGGTTGCCCCTGGCTGCAGCGGCACTCATGTCACAGACCGCACAATGGTTTTTCGATGCACATTTGATTCAGGGTTTCATGCAGGCTCATATTGCACAGTGCAGGCTAAGCAAGCATAGACCGATGGGTCCTTGCTCTCAGTCGCCAAAGTTGGGGTCAACATCATGCAATGAAGTTGACACAATGTCTACACTGCATAGCATCACAACCAGCACAGAATCTGGTTTTGGGTTTGGGTCAAGTGGCACACCTAAGGAGATGACGCCCTTTGTGAGGCGCGAAAGAGTAGGCACGACAGGGTATGACACGCTATAACACCGCAGTGCAGCGCTTTCACTAACGCAATATTTGAATAGCGGAATGCGACAACATGCGCCAACACAACATCAGCAAAGGGTTGAAAGCGCATCGTTCTCACGACTACCAGCATACCAATGCTGCAAGCGACGCAAATGCGCGTGCTAACCCGGCGCTCATCATTGCCCATCGGCCAGTGCGAAGCCACGGAGGGCTGGGCCAGGCGCCGGTGCCCCTTTGCTCTTCGCGCCGCAGGGTGAGACAGTGCAGCGACTCACCCGGGGTTTGCTAGGAGAACGATTCTGGTTGTCATGTCCAGATACGCTTGCGCAGCTTTCACCATCGAGTCAACCCTTGTCCAAACTTGTGGCTTCACCAAACACCCCAAAAGCCACAAGTCCAGGTAACGCACTAGCTCGTTAGCGCAACAGCACAGTCACATCTGCTCAGAGCCACAATGCGATGGGAAGATAAGGCGAAGATCTGGCGGTCAACTCTGGCCGCAGGTCGCAGCTGCGTCGGCCGCGAGCGCCGGCGATGGCTCAGCCCAGCAACCAGCTACCAATGGGGCCGTCCCCTCCCCGCCCTCGGCGCCCGCTGCTCCAATTGTGAGCAATCATCCAAAGCTGGGAGACTATTAGTATTAGAGCCTTGTCGCCTACTAGGTCCGTACGTACATACGCAGGGTGTCAAGGTGGTGCCAGCCCTTCAGGCAATCGCGGTGGGGCTGGCCATCCGCTTCCTAGCCCCCATCCCCGCTGGTGTCTCCGAGCAGGTACGCGAGCCTTCCGCACACACGTCGCCAGCAGCAACACCAGTGCCAGCGGCAGGGGAGAAGCGCAGCGCGCGGCTGCCGCCGTCCTCTCTGTGTGCAGGGTTGGACCTTGCTGTCCATCTTTGTGACTACCATTCTGGGCTTAGTGCTGGACCCCTTGCCAGTGGGGGCATGGGCCTTCATCGCTATTACTGTCACGCTGGCCACCAAGACGTTGACATTTGCACAGGTGCAGGGGGAGGGCTGCTAGGTTAGGGTTGGGTATAGTACGCATGTCTTGCTCTCTACACAGCCCTTAGTGCTCTGTGTATCGCAACCAAAGCCCTGTGATGAGTTGACCTGGAAGGTGACTGGCAGCCAAGCTGCAGAGCACTCTCTGAGACAAGGAAGCTGAGCTGTGACCTAAGGAGCAGCAGGGTGTCCAACGGCGGTCAGCAGCAGCAGCAGCAGCGGCAGCTAGCGGTCAACATCTACAGTAGGCTTGCCAGTGGCTGAAGGTGGAAGCAGCGGTGTCTATCCCAGCAGCAACAGCTATTGCAGAGCTGTCAAGGAGCCGGCTGAGCTGTTAGCTGGGTGAGCAGCCAGGGTGGCAAGACCACGACCCTGCTGTGGCGTCACCACACCCACATGGCTTTTGACACAATGCTCGCACTCTCATTCCTATACACCTGTAGCCAGCAGTGTATGGGCGCTCAGCAGCTGGCATTGGAGTTCACCTCACAGAGCTTAGCAGGCAGCACTGACAGCAGTTGGCAGCAGCAGCAACACCTCTTGTGCATAGCCAGCAGCTTCACCCCTGCTGCACCAACAGCAGGAGCAATGGGACCCCTAGCTGGAGCAAAGGGGGTGGGGGTCCAGCAGCAGCAGCAGCAGTGACGCTTAGAGGACTTGCACCAGCAGTGTTCACGACGCCTTAGCTGGGTAGGCTGAGGGCCACAGCAGGACCAGGCTGGGCAGATCAGCATGTCAAGCATGCATGTCTCTCTAGGCAGGCTGAGGCTCTGGTGTATTGGGCAGGGCTGTGCCCTGTGGATGGGCGACACAGGCTGGCCATGGGCTGCTTGCTCCCAGGGAAAGGGCTCTGGATGCAGAACAGACCAGGCAGACCAGCTCGCAGCGCTGGCACGCCTAGGGTACACCTGACCTCACCCTCCACCCCGTCTGCCATAGGCGTAGGGTCCACCTGACCCAGCCTGCCCCTGCGCCCGCCCTGTCCTCGCCCCTTTCCGTGTCCCTGCCCATGCCTTTGCCCCAAACCCCTGCCTCCCCCACAACCCAGCCTGCCCCTGACTGACCAATGCAGGCGTTTAGCGCCATGACCAACGAGGTCATCTGGCTCATTGTGGTCTCCTTCTTCTTTGCCAAGGTACAGCCCGCCAGGCTGCCCCGCCCAGCGGCCCCATGGCTGTGCGATGCAGCCGACAGGCAGTCTAACTGGCAGACCACCAGGTCACCCCGCCATAGGCCAGGGCCACAAGCCCAGGCATCGAGCCTCAATGGTTTCTACAGTGATATACCCCAGGGTCAAACCTTCAGCTGGGCCTCCATCTACCCTCCTGCCCACCCACCTGCCCACCCACCTGCCCACCCACCTGCCCACCCACCTGCCCACCCACCTGCCCACCCACCTGCCTACCCACCTGCCTGCCCACCTGCCTGCCCACTAGCCCACGTCGTTCCTTTGCAGGGTTTCGAGAAGACTGGGCTGGGGGAGCGCATTGCCAACCTGTTCGTGCGTGCCATGGGCAAGAGCACGCTGGGCCTGAGCTACGGCCTGAACGTGGCAGAGGCGCTGCTGGCCCCGGCCATGCCCTCAACCAGTGCTCGCGCAGGCGGCATCTTCATGCCCATCATCAAGTCACTGAGCCAGGCGGCAGGCAGCAACCCAGGTCAGCAGAAGCTACAGCAAGGCTGGATGGCTGGATGGCAGGCTGGCTGGCTGGCTGGCTGGCAGAATGGCAGGGTTGCAGGCAGGCAGGCAGGCAGGCAGGCCACCCCTATGTCACTTTGTCATCCGGCCCTACTCTGTCCTCGCCCTGCCCCTCATCCCTGCTGCCCTCTCTACCCCCTGCGACCTGTACCTGCCCAGCCTCTGATCTAGCCCCAACCCTGAGCTAGCCCCTGCTGCTGCCACTGCCCTGGCCTGCCAGGAGACAGTTCCCGTCTCAAGATGGGCGCCTTCCTTACCCAGTCCCAGTTCCAGTCTGGCATCCACTCCTCGTCCCTCTTCCTCACAGCATCCGCCCAGAACCTGCTCTGCCTCAATCTGGCAGCAGAGCTCGGGGCAGAGGTGCCCAACCAGTTCTTCCAGTGGATGGCTGGCGCAGCCCTGCCCTCCCTCATTGGTGAGCCTGACTGAGGCAAACTGGCTGACAGGGGGCCAACAGGGGGGTTCAGGAAGCTGGTGGGAAGCTGGGGTGAGAAGGATCAGGACGATGATGAGATGATGGGGAGAAAGAGATCAGGATGCTGGGGATGCTGAGGGTGCTGGGGAGGTTTACAGGCTCCATGCCACATGCACCGTGTCTACCTTATCTGTTTTTGCTGCTGATGCTGCTACCACTGCTGCTGCCATCATCGCTGCTGCTGCTGCTACCACTGCTGCCGCCATCGCTGCCATTGCTGCTACCACTGCTGCTGCCATCATCGCTGCTGCTGCTGCTACCACTGCTGCCGCCATCGCTGCCATTGCTGCTACCACTGCTGCCGCCATCGCTGTCATTGCTGCTACCACTGCCGCCGCCATCGCTGCTGTTGCTGCTGCCACCACTGCACCCACCCCCGGCTGCAGGCATGCTCATCACCCCCTGGCTGGTGTTCAAGCTGTGCCCCCCAAGCATTACAGACACGCCAGAGGCACCCTTGGAAGCTGGCAGGCGGTTGCAGGACATGGGCCCCATGAGCCGTGACGAGAAGCTGATGCTTGGCACTATGGGCCTGGCGGTGGCGCTGTGGGTCAGTGGCCGGGTCGTCACACATCACACAATACACATCACACATCACACATGGAGCCTGATCCACACTTTCACTGAGCATGACCTCATGCTCACCTGACCCCAAGCCTAAGGCACACCATGACCCCTTGACCTGACCCTGCCTGGCCCTGGCCACCCCTGTTTTTTTCTTTTCGCCCTGCTGCATGATTTACAGCTACAAGTGACATGGCTTAGGTTCATACCCTTGAAATGGATAGCTCGACCTTACTCCATAACATCGCTCAGGTGAAGAACTTAGCAAAATATATGCGAATATATGTACTGATACATACCGTGCCCCCTTGACCTGACCCTGGCCTTTTCACTCACTCGTCATGACATGAGATGGGATGAACTGTGCCTCCTCTTCTCCTGCAAGAAGGCCTGAACCGTGAGTTGTTGATCGTGACCATCCCTGACCCCTAGCCTGGTCCACCCCAGCTGCCCACCCAGCCTCCCCAACTCTGTCTCCCACCCCAGCTGCCACCTGCTGCCTTGCCGCCCTTCCCACCCCCTTTACTCCCCCTTCCTGCTGCCTTCCTGCCCTACCCCAACCACACCACTTCACCCTACTACCTCGCTGCCCTACCCCACCCCCAGCACTCCCCCTCCCCCTCCCTGCTGCCTTGCTGCAGGTTGTGGGCCCCTCCGTGGGCATCAGCGCAGTGCTAGCGGCCATGCTGGGGCTGTGTGTGCTGCTGTGCACCGGGGTGCTCTCCTGGCGCGACTGCCTGACATACGTGCCCGCCTGGGACACGCTGTGCTGGTTTGCTGGTGAGGGAGGGGTGGGGTGGGTTGATGGGAGGGGGGCTCGTGTGGAGCGGGGGGGGAGGTGGGAGGTATGGAGCGGGAGGAGGGCCAGGGTGGTTAGCTGGTGAGGGAGGGGGGCCGCTGATGGGAGGGGGGCGGGCATGGGGCGGGAGGAGAAGGCGGAGCCAGGGTCTGGCCGGGGGTCGAAAGGGGTGAGTAGGGTCTAGGGGAGGTAGAGTGTGAGAACAGGTTTGTGAAAAGCAGGATTAAGAGGGAGGTACATGTTGCGGCTAATGGGGGGCGGGTGGGTAGGGAGGAGGGGTGTGTGGGCTGGTGTGGAGTGAGAGATGCTGGCTGGAGCAGATGGGGTATCTAGGCTGAGGCGATCTGGGAGGTGGGGGCTGATGCCAGGGCTTGTGCTGGGGCACCTCCCCTGCCTCATATACCCCACAAGGCAGCAGGCAGGCAGCAGCTCGTCTTCTATTCATTCTTTCATTCTGCATGCTTCCCCTTTCCCCCCATGCATGCTCCCCCTCCCACTCTGCCCACCCTCCCTTGGGCCCCTTAATTGTTAACCCTTGTCCCGCTGCTTGCCTGCTCCTCGCAGTGCTGATCGGCATGTCTGGCCAGCTGAACTCCTTAGGGGTGATTAAGGCCTTTGCTGACCACATGGGCGGTGCCCTGACCAGCCTGAACATGAGCTGGATGCCGCTGTTTGGCCTGCTGCACGTGCTGTTCTTTGGCCTGCACTACATGTTTGCCAGCCAGACCGCTCATGTGGGCGCCCTGTACTCAGCCTTCTGTGCCATGATGCTCAGTGCAGGTCAGTGGGGGTTGGAGGGGGTCAGTGGGGGGTGGAGGGGGTCAGTGGGGGGTGGAGGGGGTCAGTGGGGGGTGGAGGGGGTCAGTGGGGGGTGGAGGGGGTCAGTGGGGGGTGGAGGGGGTCAGTGGGGGGTGGAGGGGGTCAGTGGGGGGTGGAGGGGGTCAGTGGGGGTTGGAGGGGGTCAGTGGGGGGTGGAGGGGGTCAGTGGGGGGTGGAGGGGGTCAGTGGGGGGTGGAGGGGGTCAGTGGGGGGTGGAGGGGGTCAGTGGGGGGTGGAGGGGGTCAGGGGGGGGTGGAGGGGGTCAGTGGGGGGTGGAGGGGGTCAGTGGGGGGTGGAGGGGGTCAGTGGGGGGTGGAGGGGGTCAGTGGGGGGTGGAGGAGGTGTGGAGGGGAGGGGCTCAGGGGGGCTAGGGGCTGCATGCAGTTAGGGAAAGGCCTGAGGGGGGCTGCAACTGTGTGATGCAGTCAGGGGCAGGGTGGGTGGTGGGTGGGTGATTGCAGGGCCAGCAAGTCGGCAAACAAAGTTTGAGTCACTGTATCAAGCGCTACCATCACACAAGGATGGGGATGGGCAGGATGGGGCAAGAGGGTGGGAAGGGAGAGAGGATTGAGTTTTACATTTTTCTTTTTGCGCTCAACCATGACGCGACCCGACAACCACCCTAGCAAGGACCTACTGATGCGATGCACGGATATGTCAGAACTAGGCAATTCGTTGTGTACACCTTCTCCTCACCCGTCACGCCCAACCACCCCCCAACCACCCCCCAACCACCCCCCAACCACTGCTCAACTGCAGGCGTGCCCCCCGTGCTCGCGGCCATGACGCTGGCCTACTCCATCAACCTCTTTGGCTCCCTGACCCACTACGCCTCTGGCCAGGCAGCTGTATTCTACGGCTCCGGCTTCATGTCACTGCCTGAGGTGCGGCACGGCTGACCCTGCTGTCCAGACCCGACCCAGCCTAAACTGTGGCAGCCTGACCCGGCTAGTGGCAGCCCGCCCCAGCCTGAGGTGTGGCGCGGCTGAGCTGCAGCTAGGAGGGAGTGGAGGAGGCAGTGGACTCTGTGCTCAGGGGCAGCCCAGGGGCCTGGGTGCTGTCAGGGTCAGGGTAGAGTATGTCAACACCAACAGAGTCGTCAGAGTGTAGAGCTAGGTCAGTTGTAGGTCAGTTAGCGGTCAGTGGTGAGGGCTGCGTGGTGCCGCCAGCCCTCAGCACCAGCCTGACCAGCCCCTTGACGGCCACCCTTGGGCACTGCGGCCTGCCGGGCAGCCATGTGACCTGCACCACCTGGCCTCATCCAAAACCACCCTGCCTGTCCAGACCTGACCCAGCCTGAACTGTGGCAGCCCGACCCGGCTAGTGGAAGCCTGCCCCAGCCCGGCCTGACCCCCCACGATGTGCGCTGTTGCAACACATCAAATCACTGCTGGGGGGATGCTGCGCTTGTGCAGGTGTTCAAGATCGGCGCAGTGAATGGCTTCCTGGGCCTGGGCCTGTGGGCCTGCTTAGGGATGCCTGTTTGGAAGCTGCTGGGCTGGTGGTGACACAGCGGTGCTGCTGCTGCTCACCGCCTGGACCGCCTGGGACCGTCAGCACCCACCCCATCGCTGGCGCTAAACAGCTGAGGTGACGCTGACCCGCTGAGCAGCAATGCCATGTAATGCCAGCATCGCCATGTAATGATGATGGCGACGGTGACGATGACCCTGACGCCCAAACCCCGGCACCCCTCCTCCACTACGCCACCTGAGGACCTCTCCAGCCTGTCTGAGGGGTTGCCGCCCTGCTCTGCCGACCGAAGTCTCAAGGCAGCGGGGGGCTTCAGAGGCAGTGGGTGGAGGGTCAGGAGGCAGCTCTGCTATAGGGGGGTGTCCCGCCCACTGGCTGCCGCCCAAAGCAAGTGAGCCCTCCGCCTGGTGCCACACCAAGCCTGAGCTCTGGGTCAGCAGCTGGGGCTAGGGAGGCAGGTATGCCCGTGGGGTGGGTCAGCCCCTGCTGCCTGGTTCAAGGGTAAAGCCGCTTACTGCCCTTGCCAGTTGCAAGGCGTCCTAGAAAGTGGGCATCGCAAGTCTTAATCTCCAAGGGGACAAGACTGCCAGCGAGCTGAGCAGGCGGGCTCCTGTCAAACAAGCGAGTGGTTGGCGGGATTGTTGCCTGCAATGTTGCAATACCTGCCTGCCTGCTTTCCTGCTCGCCCGCCTCACTAATTCACAGGAATGAGTGTCGTGGTGTGACTATTGACGACGCTCGAGGTGTGATATTGAGTGAGGGATGAAGGGTTGTCTCGGGGGCGGGTGATGGTGTGAGTTGTCCGGCAGCCGCCATGTTGCCTGGCCACCTTTCTATTCCAGAGAATCCGGACTTTGTGGAGTGCGCAGATTGGTTGTATGCAGGCTTGTGAAAATTGCAGATTTCCATTCAGTTTTTTTAAGAAAATCGTCATCTGAAAATCTGAACGTATTCACTGCACATCTGAAAGTGCCGGGTGCTGCCCCCGGTCAGATCGCAGATCGGGTGTTTAGAGTGATTGGTTGTGCTGTGGTTTGGCTGGCGCCAGCGCGCTACAGCCACAGCGGAAGAAGCGCAAGCCAGAAAACGCCACAGATGGCGGATCCACGGACAGCATGGACGGCTTGCATCTTTTAAAATGGCTTGCATGTCTGACCTTTGGCAAACTAAGTATTTCTGCATTTCAAACAGTGCAGGCCTACAAACAAGCCGCGTTTAAGAGTATAGGCTGAGAACCAGCGGCATCCGCTCAGTTTCACTGACGATGAAACTCTTTCACTTCTTCAATGAAACACTTTCATTTTCATTGAAAATCTGAAATTGAAAATCTAAAAGGCTGAAGATTCACAAGCCTGGTTGTATGCACACGAGCACAGTATGAAGGCATGTAGGTTCACGTTGCAACTTGTCTACACGAGTAGGAAATGCATTCGAAGGGCGGCCAAGCAGCCTGAAGGCAGACGGCTTAGGGTCACCCCGGCCATTGGCCATGCCAATCCGTGACAGGCCTGCCGCTCGCACCACGCGCTAGTGAAGGGTAGCTGAGTCTATCGCGGTAAGTCACGCGCGCTGAAACTCGCGTTTTGGACTGAAGCCTCCCAGATCACTCCGCCCGCCATTTCCGCGGACTGTGAACATGGTCGCTCGCTGCAACCTGGGGCTCAACGGGGTGCGACCGTACGTGGGTCGCAGGCCGAAGCGCAAGATTCCCTGGGTTGGGTCGGGACCCCTCATGGCCCGGGCAATTCCTGCAATCAA
>JASKMD010000574.1:0-13027 GCA_030144725.1 Haematococcus lacustris | reverse complement strand
CACACATCAATACATGCATGAGCATCGGCCGTATTACATCGCAGGTTAGGCTGAGTAGCCATGGTTAAGGCTGCGCTCAACCACGCCAAATCAAGGCAGGCGGTGCCAGGGCTGGGTGTACACGTGCGGCCTTCAAGGGGTGTGCAAGCACCTGGGTCTGACCAGCTGGGTCTGATACATCCTGCTGCCAAATAGCGATTGCCCCTCCCACGACACCATGTTCAACTTATGTGGTTGCGAGACTCGTTGTGACTCCGTCAAGCAAGATGAATCTCACGGGAAACTCAAGTTGCTTGAGCAGGCCACCGCCCGTCTAAATGCAGAAGCGGAAGGGCGCCGACAAGCAAAAGAAGGGCTCGGCAAAGAAATTGAAAGGTTCGTGTCCCTAGCCGACTGTAAGCGCCGCGCTGTGTAACAACCCGTCGCTCCAGTTGGTTCCATCACAGCGTCTCGCTCGCCTCAAGCAATGACGCAGGAATGGCTGGATTACGAACAGGCGCCAGGTAAAGGGCCGCGCCCGCCTTGTGTCCCCGCACTGTTTGTGTCCCCGCATCGTGCCTTGGCCTGTCAAAGTGGCCTGTCAAAATGTCAATTGTGCTTGGCCGCAGGTGATCAAGGTCCCGGGTGGCGCTGTGCTGCGCGGCAGCAAGAAGACCTGCAAGACATGCAAGAAGAAGAAGACGGCGCAAGCTAATGGCGCACCTCCAGCTGCGGGCTGAGGTGCACTCCCAGCTTCGAGTCATCGCTTCACTGTTTGTGTCGCGAATTTTGTTGACATGCCTGGTGGGCTACTCCACCACGGGCTTCCCAAGTGCCACTGAGCCTCCAGCCGTGCAGCCCCCCTAAGCCCCTGATGCACCCCCCTTACCCCCACTCCCCCAACGTGCCCCTGCCCAGCCCCAGCCTGCCCAGCCTGCCAGCATGTGGTGGGACAGTGACTCCAACTCCGAGTCAAACTGCTACTCTGAGCCGGCGTTACAGTCTGACTCGGAGCCTCAGATTTGAGCCAGAGTCACAGTCTGACTGGGAGCATGAGCCAGTCACGCAGCCCACCTCAAGGGGTTGCAGCGCCCGTCTGGCAGCCCTTGCACCAGCAGCACCCACAGGGCCTCCCTTGCCCTTTGACAGCGAGGACCCAGTGATGCTCAGGCAGCTGAAAGACTTTAGCATATACTTCGCCAACCCCAACTCCAAGACCGTCTACAATTAGCTGCAGCGGCGCCTTGTGCGCCCAAGGCAGCGCCGCCACCCCATGCTCATGCCCGTCTTTGAGGACTCAAGCAACCAGGAGCTCCTGGCCAAGCTGCAGGAGCTGGGCAGCATCAACCTGAGGGGTGACGCCAGCAACCCAGCAACTAGCTGAGCTGCGTGAGTTAGTGTTTGATCCAGCCAGCCAGATTGGGGTGGGCGTCGACCCTGGCGTAACCCAGGCAGTCAGCGCAGCCTCTGGGGTGTGGGACGAGAGGTCAGGCCAGCTGGTAGCTGACCAGCTGGTAGCTGACCAGCTGACCCGGTAGAAGCTGACCAAGGACCAGGTGAAGCATGCCAGCGGCCTCAATAACTCCCGCTGCGACATCGAGCGGTGGCTAGCACCTATCAAGCCCTACCTCCAGCACCTGGCAGCAGCAAGCTCAGCCAGCACCTCCCTGGAGGCCAACCTGAAGCACATCACCGTCACCCTGGCCACCTGGGATGCGGTGTGGGAGGTGTACCTGGACCCCAAGTGGGCAGGGCAGCGGCTGAGGCTGTACGGAGCACAAGACCGGGCACTGCAGCAGTTCTTCAGGAAGGTGAGGGTGTGAGGGTGTGTGGGTGGGTAAGGGACTGAGCGGTGGTGGGTTGGGCATGAAGTGAAAGAGTAGTTTGTGTGCCAGGCCTAATTTGGTGCCACCATATCAGCCACCATCTGTGTGCCTTTTGTGCAGGGCTGCAGTTGGAGGAGGACATGGCGGAGGTGTCCATGGAGCACCATTGGCATGCCAAGCACCTGGTGGTGTTCTCAGGCGCAGCTAGCATTGACACCAGGGGAGGCTGGG
Source organism: Haematococcus lacustris (assembly GCA_030144725.1). NCBI lineage: Eukaryota > Viridiplantae > Chlorophyta > Chlorophyceae > Chlamydomonadales > Haematococcaceae > Haematococcus > Haematococcus lacustris. The sequence continues at coordinate 10,991 of JASKMD010000574.1, read as the reverse complement.
GTGCAGATGCGGTGTTGCGTGCCTGCTGCAAGGTGCTGTGCAGGCCCAGGGGCTCAGACCAGCGGCGGGGCAGCGTGGTGCTTGTGGATGAGCACCGCACCCACCCGGGTCAGCTCAGCGGTGAATGGCCAGCAGCCCTGTGAGGAGGAGCTGGACCATCAGCAGCCCACCAGGCGTGCAGGCTGGAAGCCCTCAGCAGGGCAAGTGGACCTCCGCCAGCTACGCCCAGCCTAGAGCCAGCAACGTGACCTGCCAGTGCGGGGCCTGATGTGGTGCCCGGTAGTGACCCCCCGGAAGCCCCCACAGGCCCCATGCAGCAGCCAGGCAGCCACACCGGCAGCAGCCTCAGGGCCTGGGCCCAGCACCCCCCCGCCAGCCAAGCACAGCAAACGCACCAAGGCTGAGCAGGGCAAGGCTGCCAAGGCAAAGCCAGCACCACAGCCAGGCAGGTGGCTGGACAGGGACTGCAATGCAGCATTTAGCATGCAGCGCATCGGGGAGAGCAAGTGGCGCCCGCTGGAGCTGTGCTACTGGCCAGAGCAGGGGAAGCTGCCAGCCAAGGGCAAGGAGTACCCTGGCCTGGGCTACAAGCGGGTGCGAGACAAGCCACACAAGGCCCAGGAGCAGCAGCGACCGTCTACAATCAGCTGCAGCGGCGCCTTGTGCGCCCAGGGAAGCGCCGACACCCCGTGCTCATGCCCATCTTTGCAGACCCCAGCAACCAGGCGTTGCTGGTCTAGCTGCAGGAGCTGGGCAGCATCGATCTGAGAGGTGACAACAACACCATCGGAGCCCACTCCACAACACGATCAGCGCACACTCCATGCAGCTGGCGGTGGCCTTGCAGCAGCACTACTCCAACCCAGGCAAGTGATGGTGGTGCATAGACTATGAACTGCCCTGACCTTGACCCTGACCTGACCTGTGACCTGACCTGTGACCTGACCTGATGCCTGACCTGATACCTGACCTGACCTGACATGGTACATGACCCGACCTGCAGAGCGCTTTGTCAAGCTGTACGCCAAGGCAGCCAGGGCTAGATTGAACTGGAGCGACGAGGAGGCTCAGCTGTATATCAAGATGGTGTGTGGGTATGACATCAACGCCCAGAGCTCAGAGCTGCAGTCCGCCACCCTGGACAAGGCGTATGTGGCTGACCTAATAGAGGAGGCCGACAAGCACCGCGGCCTCCTGGGCATGAAGAAGCAAGGGTCCCTGCAGGACACCCTGCCGCATGCGCCATGCGGTGCATGTGTGCAGGTGGCTAGAGCAATGGCAGCAGCCCCCCACCCCACCTGTGCCAGGGCAGCCAAAGCGCGGCAAGCGTAGGGGTGGTCCCCGGACCCTGACCTGCCAACCCCCCTTCACCCTCACCAACACGGGCAAGCTTCGCAACAAGGGGTTTCAGTTTGAGAGGACTGTGAAGAATGGTGTCAGCCTGTGCGTCCACGATACGCGCCCCCTCCCCCCTCCTCCTGCCCCACCCCCTGCGGCTAGCAGCAACAGCCGCCCCAGTACAGCAGCAGCAGCGGCCCATTCAGTGGGACTCCCCATCATAGGCAGGGGCATAGCTGAGCAGAGTGAGTTTGTGTTTGACCCAGCCACACAGGGGTGTGGGATAAGAGGTCAGGCCAGCTGGTAGCTGACAAGCTGGCCCGGTAGAAGCTGACCAAGGGCCAGGTGAAGCATGCCAGCAGCCTCAATAACTCCCGCCGTGACACTAAGCGGTGGCTAGCACCGATCAAGCCCCACCTCCAGCACCTGGCAGCAGCAAGCTCAGTTGGCACCTCCTTGGAGTCTAACCTTGAGCACAACACTGTCACCCTGGTCACCTGGGACGCGGTGTGGGAGGTGTACCTGAACCCCAGGTGGGCACGGCAGCGGCTGAGGCTGTACGGGGCCCAGGACCGGGCGCTGGAGCAGTTCTTCAAGAAGGTGAGGGTGGGTGGGTGGGTGGGTGGGTGGGTAAGGGACTGAGAGGTGGAGGGTTGGGCATGAAATGAAAGAGTAGTGGACTGTGCCAGGCCTAACCTGGTGACACCTTTCAGCCACCATGTGTACAGCCATGTGTGCATGGCTGCAGTTGGAGGTGGACATGGCGGAGATGTCCATGGAGCGCCATGGACATGCCAAGCAGCTGGTGGTGTTCTTTGGCGCAGCGGGGATTGGCACCAGGGGTGGGTGGGGTGCTGATGCGGTGTTGCGTGCCTGCTGCAAGGTGCTGTGCAGGCCCAGGGGCACAGACCAGCGGAGGGGCAAGGTGGTGCTAGTGGATGAGCACCGCACCACCCGGGTCGGCTCAGCAGTGAATGGCAAGCAGCCCTGTGAGGAGGAGCTGGACCTTGAACAGCCCACCAGGCCTGCAGACTGGAAGCCCCCAGCAGGGCAGGTGGAACACTGCCTGCTACGCCCAGCCTAGAGCCAGCAGCGTGACCTGCCAGAGCGGGGCCTGATGTGGTGCCCGGTAGTGGCCCCCCGCAAGCCCCCACAGGCCCCACGCAACAGCGAGGAGGCCACACAGCCAGCAGCCTCAGGGCCAGGGCCCAGGGCTAAGAGGGCGGTAGGCAAAAATTGGGCTGGTCCAAGTGGGACTGCAAAGCAAGTGCGGCCGACTCCCTCACTTACAGGCCTCCAGGCGGGGTTTGCTAAGCTGCTTCTTGATGTTCCCCCCTTGCCAGGTCTGGGTCTGCTGCTTGGCTGCGCTGATGCCGTTATCATGTCATACCCTGCTGCGGCTCACTTCGATGCAAGTGCGAAGTACATGTCTTACACATGTTTCATCTATTCATAGCGAACACAGCTAAGCTCACAGCACGCTTCGCCCAGCAGGTGTTTGGTTGGTTCTGGACGCTTCGCGGAACGGGTGGTGGAAGACTGGCCGGCGTTACGGACCGTGAAGGAATGCCCGCCATTGGCGAGTGCGAGGGGATTCAGGGCCCCAGCGAGTCCGCGCTTCACGCAAACATCAAGGTGCAATACTGTAGCAAGCGTCTAAGCAAGTGAGGCTGGACAGCTGGACATGGTTAGAGTTGGATGCCTGGCTGCCTGCTGCTGAGTGTGGGTGGTGAGGCAGCTGGACATGGTTAGAGTTGCCACGTCACTGTCACATACTGGTCACTGCGGCAGCAAGCGAGTTGTCCTGATGATGCCCCCCAGGCAAAGGGACAGAATGCCTACTACTACGCCCATGCCTCGCGCAACATCAGCCAAGAATCCCCCGCACCCTTGCCCGTTCACGTACCCCTAGAGGTCACAGTGCAGCAGGCGCCCAGTGAAGTGCTGGAACCCATCATGTCAGGTAAACCTCAGCGTGGTTACCCATAGCGTGCAACAGCGCAACAGGCTCCTACCCAGGCGGGGGGTCATTGCCCTGCACATCCACATCCACACCCCGCCAAACAATGCCTGCTGGTTTCACACAGCATAACGAGCTGCTGGTTAGGGTCCTCTAGTATCAGGGTCTTAATCATCATCTCCCTAGAAGGGCAGCTGAGCGCCCGCCTCATCAGAGGGCCCACATACAAAGAGCAGCATCATTATGTGTTGTGTTCCACCTCACAGAGGGGCGACCAGGGGGCTCAATGGCGTGCAACATGGCATGCCATACCTGGGATGGGGCCTAACACACACTCCTGTGCTACAGGCTGCTGCTCGTTCTCCTTGGGTGGACGGTCTCACAGCTACTTGTTGCCCAGGTACCTTGCCCTTAGCAGGCAGTACAGGCCTGTCAGCCCAGGAGCACAGCTGCAGCACCCTCCCCAGCGTTCGTCCACCCACCCCTGCAGACCCCTGTGCCTACCAATTGTAGTGCAGACACTAGCCCCGCGCACCACCTTGCGGCACACCTGCAGCCAAGGACTGCCTGCAGCACTGCCTGGGTTCCTCGCTGTGCGCTGCTGGCAGCCATGGTCAGGGTATTGTCAGCTGCCTGACTCAGACCCAGCGCTGCATGGGCACCCACTGCAACTGCGTGCCACACAGCACCAAGCAGCACCTCCCTCATCGGCCCGCAAAGGCAGAATCAGGTTACCTCACTAGGGTCTGTGCGTTGTCTGTGTGGAGTTATATTCCCATGCACATGGCATGGGCGCCTTCCACCTACACTATTGTCTGAACCCTGTGACTGGGCTATAGCCTAGAGTTGGCATGACATCCATGCACTACTTGTTAGCTGACGACAGCTCAAGAGGGGGACACGTACTACTGTGCCCTGAGAGGCTGCTGCTGCTGCTGGGCCTTGGGTGGCCGATCTCGCAGCCGCTTGTAGCCCAGCTCAGGGTACTCCTTGCCCTTGGCTGGCAGCTCAGGCAGGTCCGGCCACCAGCACAGCTCCAGTGGGCGCCACTTGCTTTCTCAATGCCCTGCATGTTTAATGCTGCACTGCAGTCCCTGTCCAGCCACCTGCCTGGCTGTGGTGCTGGCTTGGCTGCAGCAGCCTTGCCCTTGGCCTTGCCTTTGCTATTGGTGGGCTGGGTCGGCTCAGCAGCAGCTGTCACGTCCACCACCTTCTCCGGCTTTCATGGTCACCACTGGCACACCCACACCACCCTGCAATATGTTGACATCGCTCATGCATGCACATGGACATTGCACGTCATGCTGTGCTGGCCTTCACAACCTACTGTAGGTGCGCAGCCTGGCTGCTCACCACAGGCTGGTGCTGATGGCGCTGGCTGCAGGCTACCAGTTCCTGGATGAAGGCCCTCATGTCAAGGTTGGTGACTCTGCCCATTCAGGTCTGGCTTCCCTGTGCAAGAAAGTGAGACAGGCAGCAATGTGAGCTAAACGACAGTCAAGTACACACCACAATTGCAGGCAAGCACCCCTGATGTATGGCCTGCATGTGTTGCGATGGTTACTTCTGCTGCAGCCTAGGGCTGTACAGTGAGTGCCTTGTTTCGCAGTCACCGCACCTGGTCTACCCAGATCAGATTATTGAGTCAGTCAGGCAGGCAGATTAGATAGTCAGATTAGATGAGGCAGGTAGTGGGTGGGTTGAGTCAGGCAGGCAGGCAGGTGGACACAGGTCTGGGCCTGTCCCCTGCTCCATGCACCCGCCCCACTGAGTAGCCCACAGCCTGGCCCAGCTGACCTTCAGCCTCAGCCGGTGCGCTGGTGCCAATGGGGCTGCCAGGTCAGCAATGCAAGGGCTGCTCATTGGACAGGGGCGGCAGTGAGGGTTAGAGAAACCCCGCAACCACCCCAGGATAGCACCAGCAGATGAGGACCTCCCACTCTCAATGGACAACGCCATGGTTGGGATACAAGCAGGCCAGCCCAGCAAGGCTGTGACGAGCATGGTGGACAGGGAAGTGGAGAAGGAGGAGGAGGGCGGCTCCAGCACATCTTGTGCAGCCCACCTGTGCCTGCAGGTGTACCTCCCGTTGGAGGGCGTGGGCGCCAAGTGCAGCCGGCAGTGCCCAGCAGATGCTGAGGCGGGGGAGGGGCTGCAGCCTGTGTCCTGGGAGCTGGGCGTGCGCCAGGTCAGCCTGAAGGTGAGGGGCTACAAGGAGGGCCGCACCCTGCTGTTCGAGGTCAAGAGGCTGGGAGGGGACATCGTGCCCGAGGCCTGCACCTTCAAGGTGAGCTCATGCAGTGCCTTGCAGGCTTCCCTCCACCTTACCTCCACCTTACCTTCACCTTTCCTCCTGCTGCTCAGCCTGCGCCTTGGCGCATGGGCACATGGGCGTGTGGGTTCGCAGCATGCATGCTGCAGAAGGCTGAGTGCATCAAGATGTGAGGGCTAGGGTTGGCAGCAGTATTCCGCAGCCACCCACAGCCAAGGGGCCGGGCTCTGCCTGCCACTGCCTGCCCAGCATCGGCAGGCATTGACACCGGGCATGAGCTGTACACGCTCCCCTCCCTAGCCTGACATGTCCAACCCTAAGCAGAGTAGGGCTGGCGCAATGGCTGGTCTGGCACTGCCTGTGTGCTGCTGCCTGTGTGGCACTGTCAGCCAATGATTACCCGCATCACCATTGCCATCATCGTCGCCAGCAAATGACATGTCACCCATCCGGTGTGGATGCACATGCAGGTGTTGCCAAACAAAGTAGTCCTCATGCTGACCAAGGCAGGGAACCCACCACAAGCCTGGTCGTCACTGGTGTCGTAGTCTGCAGCAGAGACGCACTGCTATGCCCAGCAGTCAATCAACAGCAGGCAACAAACAACAAACCAGCTGTCAATAAGTGCACTGCCCATGCCAAGGCGTCTTGCCCTACTTGAACAAGTGCATTGCCCGCACGTCAGCCTCTTCTACTGTCCCATACTGCCCACTCCACACGTATAGAAGCTGTGCTCGCCAAGTCGGATGATGGCAGAACCTGTGTAAATCACAATCTTTGTAAACCACCATGCACAATGCAGGACCAGGGTCACAAACCAGGGTCACAGCCCCCTTGTTCCTCACTAGGGCCGTCATTTAAGCCGGACCGTTAGGGACCACTAGCAGCCGCTGGCGGGAATACTAGGGACCACTAGTGGGCAATAGTCGCCCGACTCAAGTGAGTTGGCATGAAAAACATGCACTGGTTGTGAGCTGATGACAGCTCAACAAAGGGGGGCACACACTACTGTGCCACTGCTGCTGGGCCTAGGCTAGGGACACGAACCTTTCGGTTTCTTTGCCGGGCCCTTCTCTTGCATGTCGGCGCCCTTTCGCTTCTTCTTAGCCATCACGCGATGTGCTTACATGTGGCCTTTCTCAGCAACTTGGGTTCCCCGGGAGTCTCATGGAGTGTCGCATGTAGAGAGGCATGCAACAGTCTAAGGCAGGCAGCAATGCTGGCCTTCAGCCCGGTGCAAGGCTAGCAGCCTGTCCAAACTATTAGGTCCCCACTGCTCTGCTCAGCCCTCACCAGCGCCTAGACCTCCTCCTCCACGAAGGATCTGTACCTGAGACTGTTGACTAAGCTCAAGGCACCACGCTGGTAGCACCTAGGTACCACGTAGGGCGTTCCCGGCCAGGTCCTATTAGGACCCGGGTCTTAAGACCCTGAGGATTTTGAACGGGGTCTTAAGACCTCACCGGCCCACCGGTGGCACACATCAGCGCCACTCAGCGCTATGCCTACGCCTGTCAGTCCTACACCGCCCGACACCGAAGACACTCATCCTCCAGCCAGAGCTCGCTGGACCCAAAAGTACTCATGAGTTCCTATGAGTAGAGTGCAGTGGCCTATGCCGGATGTAATTGTCTGAGTGTCGATGTGCCACTGTGCACCAGGGCAACCCATCGGGAACATCGCGACCACGCCGGAGCGCCCGAAATGAGGCTTACAGTGTGATGATGCTTACAGTGCCCATATACCATAGCCGCAGTCCCAACCTTGCTCTAAGGCTGCTCTCACAGTCAGCGAGTGACCAGGCCGCAAACTCGACCCCGATCCGAGCTGTGACGCCCATCCTGCTCAGCGCAGCGCGCTGATGCCGATGCTACAAAGAACGGGCGCCACAACGTCAAGCCGCAAACTCCCTCACTCCCTCACACTCGGCCGCAAACCATCAGTAAAATTTTGTGTTCCATGTTGCACCAGCCGCCGTTGCGGGTTCTGACACTGTTGTCAACCCCTACCCCTGTAACCCCGATAGACTGGCCCAATCGACTAGCGATCCTGTACTTGTTCCTTCATTCTATCACTCCGAAGGTGAACATACCCAACCCTGAGAGGATTTGATCTAGGAACCTCTCGCATAAGTGCCATCTTAAGGTCTTAAGACCTCTAGTACCGGTCTTAAGACCTTTAGGACCCAAAACATCAGGCAGGTCTTAAGACCCGGCACGCCCTAGTACCACGCTGGTAGCACCTGCATGCCCACCCATAGCTTACAAAGCCCTCGTTATCATCAACTTTCCTTTGTGCCGGCAACCCTTGCAGATGGAGTGTCCCTGCGCAACTTCAGCTCAAACAAAACTTATTCAACAAGGAACAACATGCCTGGCTGTGGGTAATCTGACTCAGCTACTACAAACAAGTTGTAGCATCCTCGGTCGCACCCTTGATGACTGCAGCCCCCTGATAGGAGGACCTGTAGCGATTGAAACCGTCGAAGTCGAAGGCGGACAGGCTTACCCGACGACAAACAAACTGTCCACTGCGCAACTTGAGGTCACATCGACAACACAACACCAGGCAACACCCTGGCAAATATCAAACCAAACAAAATGTCCCCGCTTCACCTCACCTCACCTCTCCATACAATATTCGACCCTGCCACATGACTTGCCAGGCACAGCCAGAGGCTCCACACCACCAGCGTCCTTCCAAGCGCTGCACCCCTTACGTTTCTGCAACAGTATGTTTCCCAAAGTCACACATGTTGGCCATGCTCAAGCCTCCAGCCGACAATCTGAGCCCACACAGCTGCCCCAGCCAAGCACCAGCTCCAGTAAAGACTGTCGCCACCTGCTAGCATGCTCCTCCCCGGCATCACCTCCCATGCCATGGGAGCTGGGGAATAGGGGCCATGGGTTAAGGCCAGCCTCCCTGGGCAGCACTCCTAATGTTTGAGCCCCTATACTTCACTCGACCCACCTGCAATACTGCTGCCCTGCTGCCCCACAGCCTGTACCCCCCCAGCACCCCTCAGCCCTCCTCTTAAGCAGGGTCCTCACCAGGGCCTTGACCACCGCCTGACCCCCACTCAGGCCCACCTGCCCCGCCTGCACAGCTGGCAGTGAGCAGCCGTGCCCAGGGGTGCTGCGCCTGCTGCCCCCCGGCCCCCTGGAGTGAGGCTGCCGCCAGTGATGGTTGCATGTGTGGAGAGGGGCAAGACTGGCGGTGCTGGGGGACTGCTGTGCAAGGCATGCGCCCCCTCCCTGTGCAGGGCGGCCTGGCAGGGCGGCACGCTGCCACTGGGGCCAGGTGGAGGCTCTGTCTCAGACAACGGCCTGATTGGTCAGCTGGGAGGGGAGCCCAGGTTGACCTTCTTGACCCACCTGCACACGGGACAGCCGGGACAGAACCAGCCCCTTTACTGTAGGGTACTGCTGATGCATCACACATTCCCCACACATCACCCATTCCCCACACATCACACATTCTCTCCATACATCACCCATTCCCCACACATCACACATTATTCAAACTGTGTTACTGCTGCTGCGGACAGGCGCAGCCGCAGCGGCCTGCTGCTGCCCTGGCCCTACCCTAGCCCTAGGACTGTGCCCGCAGCGCATGTGGTCAGCGCATGGCGGCAGCAACACCGCATGGCTCACCAGGCCACAAACTCATTGAACTCAATGAAGCCGCTGTTGTTGGCGTCCAGCAGCCTCACCGCCTCCTTCGCCTCGTCCGCGTCCAGGTCTTTACCTAGGCTCGAGCTGTGGCCACCAGAACCACCACAACCATCTCTTATACCACCATCGCAAGGGGCATCACCATGGCCACCAGCATCAGCTTCACCACCTCCATCTACCACTGCCACCATCGCCACGACAACCACCACCATCACCACCACCACCATCATAGTGGGGACCACCACCACAACCACCACCACCACCACTGCCAGTCTGCCCCTCCCCCCCTGCTGCCCCTCCCCCTCTTCACGTGCCCCACCTGGCCAAGCCTGCCCTGCCTAAGTATCCAGGCCCCTCCTCAACAGCCCTCTAGCCGCCCCTCTCCCCAGCCCCAGCCATTGCTGCCACCCCTACCCACCACAATGCTCCCAGCTCTGCAGGTTCAAGCTTGAAGTTCTGGTTGGTGTCATACAGGGCAAAGGCGTATGCGATGTTGCCGGCCTCACGCTCACTCAGCCCAAAATCGGAGGGGCTGAAGCCCACTGACTCCTTAGCCTGCAGGGGGGAGCCCAGCCACACTCCCAGCCTGGACAGCAACAGGCACAGCCGCAGCTGTGGCACCACCCGGGGGTGGCTGCATGCATCCAGCAGCCATAACCCACATGACCGGCTAAGCACACCCAGCCAACCTGTATAAGTAGTGGAGGCCTGCCCCTGCCCCTACCCCTGCCTATCGCCCCTGGCAGCCAAGGCATACTAGCTGGGACCGCAGGCTAGGGCAGGCCAAAGCAATGGCCAGGAGCCCAGCCCACCCGGCAACACCTGCCCTCTACCCTGCCGTCACCGTGGACCTTGCCCTGGGCAGCAATCTAGAAGTATGTTTGCCAGAAAAGGACAGACATCAAGGTCACATATGGATGGGTTGCACCATCAGGTGTCACACCATAAAGTGTCACACTACCAGGGGTCGCACCACGAGGGGTCACACCATAAGGGTCACACTATGAGGGGTCACACCATCAGGGGCCACACCTGAGCCAGAACAAGGTAGGCGCCCAGGTTGCGCAGGGAGTCGGCCTTAGGGGGGTCCTTGAACTCATCTGCCAGCAGCGCTTGCACCGCCTCCAGCACCCCCACTACCTGCAGGGCCGCAGGACAACTGCTGGCACCAGGACCAGCACCGCCAGCAGCAGAGCACCAGCAGCAGCAGCACCACCAGCAGCAGAGCACCAGCAGCAGCAGCAGCAGCAGCAGCAGCAGCAGCAGAGCACCAGCAGCAGCAGCACCACCAGCAGCAGAGCACCAGCAGCAGCAGCAGCAGCAGAGCACCAGCAGCAGCAGCACCACCAGCAGCAGAGTACCACCAGCAGCAGCAGCAGCAGAGCAGCAGCAGCAGCAGCACGATGGCAGTAGCAGCAGTAGCAGCGCAATGACAGCCTCAGCGGCAGCCGCAGCCTACCTTGAGCACGTTGACCACGCGCTGCGCCTTGTCCACCACGCTCACCCCGGTGCTAGGCCCAGCCAGGGACTGCACCGCCTCCAGCAGCTGGGCCGAGTTGGTGCCGTACTTGTAGCTGGTGTACACCTGCAGGGGCAGGGGCCAGGGGCAGGGCTAATCAGGACAGCCCTGGCACCAGAGCTGAACACAAGCCGAGCTGAGCTGAGCTGAACTCAGCAAGGTTGAAGATATACCCAGTGGGCATAACACCCTGACCCTGACCCTGACCCTGACCCTGACCCTGACCCG
>JASKMD010000573.1:0-13155 GCA_030144725.1 Haematococcus lacustris | reverse complement strand
CTATCTGCGACATCAGCGCAACCGAGGAGGTGTGACTAGTCGAAGGAGGTGTGACCGATGCTATCTGCTACAAGTCATTTTGGTTTACGCCTAGGCTGTCCAGCATAATCAGAATCATCTAGTGACAGCTCTGTGCCAACACCAAATGGTTGCTGAGTGCCGTTGGCGCGTGAATGTGTACATTTCATCGATTTCGTGTCAGGCCAGGCTGTTGCCCTGACAATGTTGGCCTGGCACGAAATCGATGAAATGTACACATTCACGCGCCAACGGCACTCAACAAACCAAGCATTGGGTTAGTATGTCGCAAGGTGAACAGAAGGCAGTCCCATGACGAAATAGTCACTGTCGCCAGCACTGCATTAATCACGGCATTCACCACCCACAGTGTTGCTTCACACCAAGCAGCACCCTCTTGCCCTCCGTACACCACCAATGTGCATCGCAGCCTGACGGTGTACTCTGACAGCCGCCTTGGCCCAGTGCCTGCTGAGTGCAGGTGAACATACTGCCCCCCCCACTCCCCTGCACGCTGTTCAAACGATTTAGGAGCTGCCCAGTGCTACCACAGTTATCCAGCCTTGTTGCATGGGCACCCTAGCGTGGCAAGTTGGGAGTGTGGCGCTAGAGTAGACATCTGATACCTCCTTGTGGTGTGTGCTCATCATGTGCATACAGTTCTAGCAGTGCTGGGAGGCTGAATCAACGCGCAATGCTTGGAGCTGGATTGGCTGCATGGGTAACAACTTACAGGGGACCGGGCCGGAGACGGCTGTGCGGCATGGCAGTCATGCATCCTATCAAGCCATCCCTGTACTTTGTGGCATGGCAGCTGCTGGGCAGGTGCCTTGCAGTGGTGGGTGGTGGCATGGATGTCTTGCATGGGGTTGCTTGGGGTTGTCACACGGCCCTAGTCAGCGCTATTTCTAATACAAGCCATGTCAGAACCCTGGGATGGCTGACTGGCAAGGGCCAGCATGCAGCTTGCATGGCAGCGAGGCTGACATCGGAGGTTCTTATCACATATGCATGTGGGTGTGTCACCTTCGTTGCTATGTGTGAGAGAGACAGAGAGTGCATGCAATGCAAGGGGTGGCAGGGCATGAGTGGGTTGAGCCCCTCTGACCCAGTTTTGTCATCAGCACAGGCCGCAAGCAGTGAGCAGTCCAGCAGCAATGGTGTTCCCCTCCCCGCCGCCAGATGATGCATTGGTGATGGAGGTGACGTAATGGTGATGCTGATAGAGGTGCGCCGTCACTCGTGCCCGAGGCTGCAGCTGCATAAGGCTGCACCTGCCTTCCTTACTGCTCTGCCCAGGCCCTCTCCCTTAGGTATAGGGCTAGCATTCTTCACCCATCCCGACGCCGCATTGTAGGGCTGCTAACATCCAAAGGCAGAAGCTGCTGCAAGGTGAGTGGCGAGGGTACAGTGAGGGTTGAGGGCAGGGGTGGGGCCGGATGTTGGGGAAAGGGGTGGGGCGTTGATGAGCACCTACTAGCATGAGGGGCTGTAAACAAGAGGTCAGCCACGGGACCTGACAGTCAGGTGGGTGAGAGGAGGCAACATTCAAGCGGATGGGCGGGCAGGCAGGCAGGCAGGCAGGCAGGCAGGCAGGCAGGCAGGCAGGCAGGCAGGCAGGCAGGCAGGCAGGCAGGCAGGCAGGCAGGCAGGTCTTACTGCGTAAGATGTGTATCACGCTGCCATCATTACACTACGGTCTGTGCCACAGAGGAGGATACAGTGCCACAGAGGGCCACAGTGTGTGCTGGCAACTTGGGGTGAGGCGGGCAGGATGGTGGAGATGGTGCTGAGGCGATGCACCGATTCTTGCAGTGCTGCAGAGGACCGTCAGGAACCTGTGTCTGCAAAGGTGGAGCCACCTCACCTGACCCCCCCGACCTGACTAAATTGGTGTCTACCATAACTCACCTGCCACCCTGTCCAGCCCCTCCCTTCTGCAAAGGTTTGCCTCACCTGGGACCACTTCCAACCAGATCCTAGATGAGCGTTTCCTGCCCCACAGCTGCGTTGAAGAAGGGGGTGGTGGAGGAACTGGGGTGGCTGCTGCTGACTTGCCGAGTGCTAGAGGCTGCAGGGCCCTGGGCTGATGCACCCGGCTGTCCTGCGACGCGGAAACCCACTCCCCCTGTCGCTGCCGGATCGGATGGTGCCACCTCCGCAGCTCCCGTACCGGCACGAGCACCGCCAAACCCTCCTTCCGAACCACTTCGCGAGCTTTTGTGCGCGCCTCCTCCTTGCGCCGCGATCGGGTCCGTGCTGAGCCTGGGCGATAGCATATGAGGGGGGGAAACCCCAGGTGCCATGCGGCTGCTGCGCGGTTCAGCGCTGGGTCGTGCGCTTCCGGGTCGCTGCGTGAGGACAGGTGCGCGGTAGCTTCCGCGCATGCGGCTGGAAAAGCTGGCATTACTTAGGAAACCCTGCCGGCTCAGGGAGGCGCGCTCGACCTCCTTCGACATCCGGTTCGAGTCGCGCAGAGATTGGACGTCCAGCGCCTGCCAGCCGGCACTGGCCTGCTCCACCGGTCGGGCCGATCCGGGCCGGACACCGCGATCGCGGACGGCCGGGTTGATCGGGACAATGTGTTGCGAGGACGTGTCGAGCTCGTGCACCATGTCCGTAGCGGTGCTGCACGACATCACCCACACGGCCACGCATGCAACCGGGAGAGTGAGAGGCAGCCGAGTTGCGATGCCAGGTGCAGTGAGACACTGACCAACTATGTTGCCAGCCTCCCCATGCCCAACTGCCAACAGCTTCCACCAACTGAGCGCGTGTTTCAGGGGTGCATGGCAGACACAAGACTTTGCGGGACAAGGTCCGCATGGCTGCCGCAGCCTGACCACAAGTCACTGCGGCACTGGAGGTGACACATACGCTGAGTCCCCTGTCTGTGCCCAGACGCTGCATGGCCACCATCCTGCTCTTTGCTTTGCTCCCACCCATGCCTGGCTGCAAACTGGCACCACATGTGACCCCAGCCCCCCTCTCAGCCCCAGCCCAGCTCCAGCCCCAGCCCCAGCCCCAGCCCCAGCCCCAGCCCCAGCCCTACCCTGACCCCGATCCCCACCCCTTTGCAGGTGCCCTGCAGCACCTACAGGTTGAGCACCAGGTCCTGGGCCATGGGCAGAGCATGTACACCAGAGGGCGCAGCAGAGGCTGGCCTGGACACTGAGGCGGAGGCTGAGGGGACCTTTGCGAACAGCTGCGCGTAGGTCGGGGCATGGGGCGCCGCCATGCTCTTTAGCTTGCCCTGCGTGAGGAAGGGTGAGAGGGGCAGGTGGGCAACAGCAGCAGGGAGGCAGGGAGGGAGGCTGCGGCTGGCCAGAGCCAAGCAAGGAGGGGCTATGCGCCCTGCTTCCTGCTCACCGACCACCCTCACCCGTGGTATGAGCCACTCCCCTCCCCCTCCCCAGCCCAGCTGGCCTGTGCGCCCCTACCCCCTCCTTACCCCTGACTGCTGCCTCTCTGCCCCTACCCTCCCCCCCGACTGCACTCCTTCCGCACTCCAGCTTCCCACCAGCTTCCCTGGTCCCTCCCCTACAGCCCGCACCTCCTTGGCCAGCTGCATGAGGGGGGCCAGGAACTCAGTGACGGGGCGGGCGCCCACCCGGGTGGCCTCGTCCATGGCGGTGTTGCCCCAGCGGTCAGGGAAGTCGACGGTGGCACCCCCCTCCTCAATCAGCACCTGCCATGCCCAGTGCAGCGCCAGCTAGCATCCCACTCAGACAGCAGCACAGCCTCCTGCCTCAACCACCTCTTCCCTCATCACGTTCTCTTACATCACCTTGCCCTCTACCTTTCCCTCATCATGTTTTCTTACATCACCTTGCCCTCTACCTTTCCCTCATCATGTTTTCTTACATCACCTTGCCCTCTACCTTTCCCTCATCATGTTTTCTTACATCACCTTGCCCTCTACCTTTCCCCTACCTCTACCCCTCACGGCAGTCAGGCAGACGCAAGCTACACATGTGTGTACCTGATCACGCCCCATGACCACTGCCTCCACTACCTGCCCCCTGGCTGCCCCCATGACCCAGTGGCACCCCTGGCACTACCAAGCCACCCCTACACCCCACCACGCCCCATGACCACTGCCTCCACTACCTGCCTCCACTACATGCCCCCTAGCTTGACCAAGCCACTACACCTCGACAGCCTTCTATCCACTGCACTACACGTCCCCTGCCTTGGCCTGGCCTAGCCTGGCCTGACCTCACCCACCTTGACAGCGGTCAGGTTGCCCTCGCAGGCCGCGATGTGCAGGGCGCAGCGGCGATCCTGGGGCCAGGCAGGGTGGGGTGTGGGGCAGGGCTGTGGGTGGCAGTGGCACGGACGGTCTGACCACTGCTCTCCCTGCCTGGCAAATCTGTCGGCCCTCCACCCACACCCCTGCCC
Source organism: Haematococcus lacustris (assembly GCA_030144725.1). Lineage (NCBI taxonomy): Eukaryota > Viridiplantae > Chlorophyta > Chlorophyceae > Chlamydomonadales > Haematococcaceae > Haematococcus > Haematococcus lacustris. The sequence goes on along the minus strand of JASKMD010000573.1, from coordinate 8,736 downwards.
GTACGCCCGTCCCTGCCCCTGCCCCTGGCCCTGGCCCTGCCCCTGGCCCTGCCCGTGTCCCTGCCCGTGTCCCTGCCCGTGTCCCTGCCCCTGCCCCTGCCCCTGCCCCTGCCCCTGCCCCTGCCCCTGCCCCTGCCCCTGCCCCTGCCCCTGCCCCTGCCCCTGCCCCTGCCCCCAGTGCCTCACATAGTCTGCAGCGTCCGGGTCACAGCCTGAGCGCAGGATGCGGCGCAGCGTCACCAGGTCGCCATCAAACACACAGGTGCACATCTGGGCTGCCACCTGGAGCCAGGGGCCAACAGCACAGCACGGCAAGAGGGCAAGAAAACAGCTAGGTGCGTGTGAGGGTGAGGGTGAGGGTGAGGGCAGAGGGTGTGGCAAGAGCGAACTGATGACAGCGGTATGTGCTGCTAGGCCTGCTTGAACTGTGCTCGTGCCTCTTGGCCCTTTTGCATGTGTTCGGGCTGCTTGCGCGCTGACCATGATGCCCTCCACGCCCAGGGAGGCCTTGTAGGTGAGCAGCAAGTCCATGATGCCGTCATGACCCATCTTCACCGCCTCATACCTGTGCCACAGCATAGCACTGGAGGTTTGGTCACAGGCAGGTCAGCAGCAACTGTGGCGATAGCAGCAGAGCAGGTGGCAATGGCAGCAGCAGTGTTGCATGCGGCAGCGGCACCTGGCCTATGTTAGGGTGGTAGTTGTAGGGGTTAGGAGTCAATGGCATGCACCTGCCGTGCAGTGGGTTAGCAACATCCTACTCTAAGATCCCAGGGCTTAAAGATCAGTAGGAAGGTCACACAAGGGGTGAGGGCAGCAGGCGATGTCTAAATCCCGTAACCGTGCAAGGGGTTGGCCTGTTCAGGGATTAAGAGGAAGGGCACAGTAAGGGTCAGGGCAGTAGATGATGTCTGGTTCCCATTGCTGCCTGAGGGTTGGCCTGTTGAGTAGCCCCCTCCACCCCTCCTAGACAGCACCCTGCTGCCCTCACATGGCAGTGTTGCCAAAGTTGTCCTTGCTCATGGGGTCCGCCCCACTCTCCAACAGCAGCTTGGCAACGTTCTCATGCCCCTCATGGCAGGCCAGCATCAGACCTGCAGGAGCCGGGCCAGGACAGTGACAACGTGACCCAGCTGCAGTCCAGGGCAACACAAGCACAAGGCACGAGATGCTGCAACCCACAGGAGCTGCCATCCGCACTGTTATAGATGGAATACAGGCGTAGACTGAAACAAGGGCTGACACATATACTGGCACAAACACTGACAGGAAAGCTGACATAGCTGACACAAGCGTGGACTCAGGTGCTGATGCAAGCGTTTGATACAAGCGTTGGAACAAGCTGACGCAAGCACCACCAATAGTCAGTGACTCAGGGTTGTGCTGAAGTGGAAGAGCAGGCTGAGGATCCAGCGGTTCTTCCCCCTTCCTGCCTCTCCCCTGCCCCTGCCCTTGCCCTCTCCTCCCCCTTCGCCTCCTCCTCCCCCTGCTCCTCTCCCTCCTCCTCCCCCTTCTCTTCTCCCTCCTCCTCCCCTGCCTTCTCTCCCTCCTCCTCCCCTGCCTTCTCTCCCTGCTCCAAACCTGTGCGCTTGTCATAGTCAGCAGAGTTGGGGCTGTTGCCCTGGGCCAGCATCGCCTTGACGATGTCCATGTTGCCAGCACTAGCGGCGTTCAAGAAATCGTACACACGCATCTGGTCCACCTGGGGGGGGGAGGGCCAGGCAGGCAGGTCTGGTAGTAAAGGCCGTTGAAGGTCACAGCAGCAGTGAAGGTCAGGGCAATCCTAGTTGGGTCAGGTCAGGGCAGGTGCAGGCAGGGCTGGGGAGGTCATGGGCAGGCAGGGCTGGGGAGGTCATGAGCAGGCAGGGCTGGGGAGGTCATGGGCAGGTGGGTTCAGGGGCTGGGTGACCTTGAGGTTGTGCTGCCTGGCCGCAGAGGTGATGAGCTCGGCCCGCTCCAGCTGCTTGCGCTCCGCCTGCCCAAAGTGCACTGCACACCAATGCCAGGGTGAGCAGCAGGCTATGGGGGGCAGGGCGCAGCAGCAAGCTAGGGGTGGCAGGGTGAGCAGCAGGCTGTGGTGGGGTGGTCGCGCAGGTCAGGGGGGTCGCGCTGGTGGAGGAAGTCAGGCATCATGGCAGGCTGGTGCGCAGGCTGGCAGGGTGAGACAGGCAGGCAGGCAGGCAGGCTAGGGGTTGAGGGTTAGCAGCAATAGGCAGGCGCGCATGGGAGGTGTAGTAGTCCATGCACATGGGTGATAGGGTGCTGGGCCATGCGCTGGCCTGTCTTACGTTGAAACACAGCGTAGGTAAACACATCATGATGGAAGCAGGTGAGGAAGTGCAGGGGGCTTGTAGGGGGTTTTAGGGTTCCACTGTTGCCAGGCCAAAGAGGGGCTGCCACGGGGAAGGGGGTCACCCACTTTTCAACCGTGTGCTGGTGGCCTCTGGCATCATGTGCACGCGCTTCTTGCCGTACACGTACTCCCAGCCAGCCTCCAGCACCTCTTTGTCAATGAAGGTCGCACGCTCTATCGCCCGAGCCCAGGCCAACCGCAGGTCCTGGCTCAGGGTAGAGCAGCAGCAGCAGCAGCAATCATGGCCACGGCGGTGTCAGGGTCAGGGTCAGGGTCAGGGTCAGGGTCAGGGTCAGGGTCAGGGTCAGGGTCAGGGTCAGGGTCAGGGTCAGGGTCAGGGTCAGGGTCAGGGTCAGGGTCAGGGTCAGGGTCAGGGTCAGGGTCAGGGTCAGGGTCAGGGTCAGGGTCAGGGTCAGGGTCAGGGTCAGGCGTGTTGGTGGCAACAGCAGCATATAAGGCGGGGACAGACATCATTGCGTGCTGCGCCTTAATGCCAGGACCCACCTCGTTGCAGCGCTGCTCCAGAGAGGACAGCATGTGCCGGGTCTGCTGCGGGAAAGCAGTCGTCAGCTGCACAGCAGCAGCATGGGTGACGCACGACAGGCCCTACTGAAACGGATCCGCGAGCAGTGCCATACACACAGGGCTGTGCTCTGGCCAGTCACATCCCCCACACAGGGCTGTGACCCAGTGGTTGAGACCACACAAGGGCTGAGACCTAGTGGTGGGTTACCCACCCTAGCCTCAGGGGGTGAGACCCTCTTGACACCTGCTACCAACCCCCCTGTCTTCAACCTGCTGCTCAGTTGTCTTGTTTCCTGTATTTGGTGCATGGCAGCTGCTGTCACCTCCTGTCCCTCAGTCGTGACTACTGCGTTGCTGCTGCTCTTCAACCCCCGGCCCTCCCTGCTCACACCAAAAAGAAGATGAGCATTACACCGTTCTGCAGGCGGAAGGGTGGGTAGGTGGGAGGGTGGGAGGGAGGGTGGGAAGGAGGGAGGGGGGCTGACCTTTTCAAAGGCAGTGGTGCTCAGCACCATGACCCTGACCATTGTGTTGGACCACACGCTCTCCTGGCTGGCTGATTCTGCAGGGTCAGCATCAGCATCCGCATCAGCATCCACATCCACACCCACATTAGCAGCTGGGAAGCAGGCAGCCCAGCCCAGCCCAGCCCAGCCCAGCCCAGCCCAGCCCAGCCCAGCCCAGCCCAGCCCAGCCCAGCCCAGCCCAGCCCAGCCCTGGGGGCAGGAGCAGCCAGCACAGGAGCCATCTCTTTGCAGTCTGGCAGCTGGAAGCAATGAGAGCATGGCCACGACCTGGTGATGCCCATTGATAGGCCACCCAACATAAGGCTTGGTTGATAGGCCGCCCCACCAAAAGGCCGTTGCATGCTGTTAATGCGCCGCACCTGTGAAGAAAGCCACCTCGCCGACACACTCGCTCTGCCCCAGGGGCGTCAGCTCGCCCGCCAGCGCTCGTTCCCGCGAGCCATGCACGCTGGCATACGCCGCCTCCTGCAGCTGCTTCGCCTTCGTGGCGTTCCGGAACGCAGCCAGCGCGATGCCGCCCGGCACCATGTTCCGCAGCAAATCCGCTGCTTGCTCACTGCCGTGCCCGGTATTGTCAGCGCTGCTTTCGCCGCCGCCAGACTCTCTGTGATACAGTCCCTGCCGATGCGTGCCTCCGCTGGGTCTTTGCATGCCCAGCGATGGAGATGGGGGTGCCCACTTCGATGCGTCAGCGACACCCAGGCCGAACTTGCCCTCCTGGACAGCACCCATGCGCAGCGCTGATACATCTTCGCTCTTTGATTCGAGTACGGCGTCGCTTTGTTGCGCTCTGTGCGATCGCGAGGTTTGGTGGGTGTGGCTAATGCGAGCTATACCGTCCGCGATGCCTGGGATAGCGCTGCCTTGCGCCAAGCCGCGATTGCCTAGGTGGCTCTTACGCGTCAGAGGACTAGGTGCGGAGTCGACCAGGGTGGGAAAGCCAGACAAGGCATACGAGGAAGCTCCGTGGGCTGAGCTGTCGTAGGAGGCATGCGCGACCACCAGCTGCGGCGGAGGCGGAGGAGCGTTGGAAGTCGCTGCCCCCGCAGCCTGGTCGCGGTCAGGGTTGACTGGCACGATGCTGTTTGAGCGCATCAAGCGCCCGCTGCCGGTGCGGGACGCACTCGACCGAGGAAGAGTGCCGGGTGCGATGGCCGCGGACCCAGAGTTGCTGCCGGCCCGGGGGTCCCGCGGTGAGCCCGTTGCCCCGGCAAGGATGCCGTCCGGCTCGCCGCCATGCGTGGTGCCCTCGGGGCTGGCAGGGCCGGTGCTGTGAGTCTCGAAGCGAAGCTGGTGCAGCAACCCCTCCGTACGCAGCACCTCGGCAGTCTGGTGGGTGCTGTTGGGCAGGGCCAAAGGGGAGGCCAAATCAGGCCATGCTTGCAGGGAGGGCTGACCACGGAGCAGGGACGCATCGAGGAAGTCCAGGGCCGAGGGGGATGTCAAAGAGGGGCTGGTGGGGGAGAGGGCACCCGTCAGGTGGCTGGCTGTTCCATGCTGGGGTGGGTAGCCTTCACAGGAGGTGTTGGTCCTGCGCCAGGCAGGTGTTGGAGCAAGCTAGGCAGGGTGTGCAGGGCAGTGGTCAGTCAGGGTGGGCAGGCAGGGCATGGGTCAGGCAGGGCAGGGATCAGGGAGAGCAGGGTCAGGAGTTGAGCAGGGTGCTCCAGGTGGGGTGCAGGAGAGGAGCCCACATCACACCAGTAGCCCACCAACTTCCCCGCCAACCATCCTGCCCTGCTGCCCTGCTGACATGGCCAGCTTTGTTGCCTAGCTTCCCCACCTGCTCACCCCACGCCTGCCCCAGCCCTGCCCACTCCTTCCTCTCACCCTGCTCTACCACCTTCTACCCCCTGGCCCGGCCCGCCTCCGTTCCGCCCCTGGCCCAGCCTGCTCCCGGTCTGCCCCCTGTCACCTGGCTGCCAGCGGGTCCTGCCGAGTGCGCAGCCGCGCCTCCTGCAGCAGCGCCAGGTTGCGAGCCGGCCGAGTGCTGAGCACCTCGCCCTCCACCACGATCATCAGCTCGTTCACAATGTCACCCTCGCACAGGATCTGTGACAAACAGGAGATGCAGCAGAATAGGAAGTTAAGCGGGCAGGCAGGCCGGCGGGCAGGCTGAAGAGAACAGAGTTGGTAGGGCGGGCGACAGGTAGGGCGGCCGGCTGGGCGGGTAGGCAGGCTAAAAGTTAGGTGAGCAGCCGGGCGGGCGGGCGGGCGGAAGAGAACAGTGTTGGTAGGGGGTAGGGGGTGAGGTGGAGGCGCACCAAGGTGCGGGTAGGTGGAGGTGGTGGGGGGAGGTGGGGCGCCCAAGCGTGGCTACCAGGCTCATGGGCAGCAGTGCTGCCCTAACAGTCTAAGCTGACTAGCCTGCCTAGCGCCTTCTTGACATGTGAGCCATCTGGTGTGAGGTGTGAGGCACCTGGTGTGAGGTGTGAGGCACCTGGTGTGAGGTGCATGCGCCTGTACCAGCCACAAGGAGGTGTTGGTGGTGATGGGAGGGGAGGTGCCTGTGTGCATGTGTGCCTGTGCAGGTTGAGGAGGTGAAGGGTGGGAGGGTCAATTGTGGGTGGTAGGTTTGTTGGGCAGAGCGGGCAAGGTGGGCTTTAGCGCGTGAGGTCCCGCAGGCAGGGTAGGGTAGGGTGCGGGTGAGGTCAGCTGTAAGCATGGACCTTGGCAGCTGTTGGGCAAGCTGGGAGGTGGTGGGTAGGCGGGGAGGGCAGGGGAGGGGAGGGAGGCTGGTAGGGAGGGGCAGGGGAGCAGCAGGGCCCAGGCAGAGGGTCACAGTGAGGCCAGGCAGCAGCGCCCAGGCACATGGCACAGCCCACTGTGAGGGGCTGTGCCAGTGGGGCTGCAGCGGCCCCTTTGGCTCGACAGTCACTCAGGCCTCTCCCCTGGACTACCTCACTTGCAGGGGCCAACAGCAGACACTTGGACAGATGGCGTTTCCTTTCCCTGGGACTACTCCCTGCCTGCAGCCCTGCCCCTGGCCTATGGCGGCTGAAGGCCCTGGCGGTGCCCTGGGTGGGGCAGCCTCCTCACCTGCACGCCTGGCAGGAACAGCTCCACATGCACAGCCGCCAGCACAGCGTCGGCGAACTTGGCCTTGCAGTTCTTGAACAGGTAGCAGTGGCGCACAGTGGAGGCGTACAGGTGGCTGCAGCAGAGCGGGGAAAGGGAGAGGACCAGGGGGAGTGGAAGGGGGAGACAAGGGGACGGGGCAAACACGCCCACACCACTGCCAGGGTCCAGGCAGGCGGCGGGTCAAGTAAAATGTAAGAGGGGAGGGGGGTGGGGAGGGGGAGGGGAGGGGGAGGGGGAGGGGGAGGGGGAGGGGGAGGGGGAGGGGGAGGGGGAGGGGGAGGGGGAGGGGGAGGGGGAGGGGGAGGGGGAGGGGGAGGGGGAGGGGGAGGGGGAGGGGGAGGGGGAGGGGGAGGGGGAGGGGGAGGGGGAGGGGGAGGGGGAGGGGGAGGGGGAGGGGGAGGGGGAGGGGGAGGGGGAGGGGGAGGGGGAGGGGGAGGGGGAGGGGGAGGGGGAGGGGGAGGGGGAGGGGGAGGGGGAGGGGGTCCTGTCAGGTCACCTCACCGCATGACACGCCTTCTGATGGTCAGCGGGTACTTTTGTAGCACAGTCTCCTCCATGTTTTGTTCGTTGTGGAAGTGCAGCTCGAGGTGCTCCTTCAGCGTCTCGTGCAAGGCCTGCAGCGTGGTTGAGCGTGGGGGTGGGCAGGCTGTCTAGTTGTAGGGTCAGCATGCAGCATTAGGAGCAAGGCAGCCAAGCTAGCAAGGGCGAGCAAGCTTGCCAGCAGCCAGGCAGCCCAGGAAAGGGGCGTGGGGAGTGGGGTATGGGGCCTCAGGGGCGGGGCATGGACTGGAATGGGTCAGCTGTTGCCCCTGCCTGCCTGCCTGCCAGCCTGCCAGCCTGCCAGCCTTCAATGCTGAATGTTACCTGCCTGCCACCCTGTGTGCCCACCTGCCCACGCGCCCGCCGCCTGCCTGCCTGCCTGCCTGCCTGCCTAAGGTCTGTGCATGCCCCGCCCTGAGGCCCCATACCCCACTCCCCACGCCTTTTTCTTGCGCTGCCTGGCTGCCTGCCTCCTGTGGCTGACCTGGGGCACGTTGTTGGCGCTGCTGAACTGGCGCAGGTTGGTCATGCGATCCCTGAACACCTTGCTGCGCTTGTCGGCCTTCACCATCAGCATGGACACAGTACCTGCGCGGATCAACACACCACACCACCACACCTCATAACTACCACCACCACACAAACCATCCTCAGCATAGCCAGCAGCCACCACTACTACCACCACCACCGCGCACCACCGTCAACAGCACCACCATCACCGCCACCACCACCATCACCACCATCGCTGACTACCACTAGAAATGAAACAGCATCGGCAGGAGCGGCATCAAATCAGCGGCATCGCCCCCAGGAGCAGCAGTCAGTGGTGGGCCTACAAGCTTCTACTGGCCAGCACAGCTCAAAGCTGAGCAGCAAGTACATGGCATAGGGTCACGTTTGTGCAAGCCACTGCTGCTGCTGCCGCAACCACTGCTGCTACTGCTGCTGTTGCTGCTGCTGCTGCTGCTGCTGCTGGCCGCCCTGCCACACTCATGAAATCAGTTGTGGCGCCCCTAAGGGTGCATTCCTTCCATTTGTCGCTAGAGTTCCATTGCCCCTTTAGATGCCCCTGACATTGACCAGTGAAGGCCCGGCACAGCCTCCTGTCACAAAGGAAAACAGCCCCGTACAGCTGTGCAAAGCCGTCATTAGGATTTAAAACCCCGGGACGGTAAAGCAACAGGCATATTTTTTCCAAGGCCTGGGATGGATACATTTAGATACTTTGGCACATATACATATTATTCATTTCAACCCTACCCGAACATTCACGACAGAGTGCTGTGCGCCAGGCTACCAGGCTTCCAAGTAAAAAATGCAACTGTGTTTAACAATAGTTTCTACTAGTGGCAGCCCCCACCCAAGTTAACGTTGGCCCCCACCCCTGCAGCCCCTCCCTGCTGCTGCCTGGGGCTGCCTGGTCCCTGCGCTGCCTCACCCAGGATGTACGCGGCAACCACCAGGTTCAGCGCCATGTAGAAGACCATGAAGCAGCTCTCGGCCACGCTGCTGGTGCCAAAGTCAGCGTCACCCAGGCCGGTGTAGGTGCTGATGGAGAAGTAGTAGGAGTAGATGTACCTGGGCAGCAGCAGGGGGGGTAGGGGGGTGGAGGGGAGAACGAATACATGGTGGGGGAAGTAAGCTAAAGGGTTAGGGGCAGGGGCAGGGGTGCAGGGTCAGGGTCAGGGTCAGGGTCAGGGTCAGGGTCAGGGT
>JASKMD010000572.1:0-13229 GCA_030144725.1 Haematococcus lacustris | reverse complement strand
TGACGGTGCGCTTGTGCGTATCCGTAAACCACACTTTAGCAGAGTGACTGAGGAGGTCAATGGTGGGCTGCTACCAGCTCACCATTCGGGTTCGACTCCCGAGGGTCCCGTTCTAAACCTGGGCTCAGTTGCTGTGCGAGAGTGTGGATAGTAGAGACTGCGTTGGACATTTCTAAGTGGACATGCCGCTCACACTGTAAGATTAAAGGCAGCGGCTACATCAGACCCTGACCATGATGCTGACTCTGATGATGCTCTAAAGCCATCAGAGCCTAAGCGGTTAAGGTGGGCTGACCCGGTCTCTAATGACTGTGAGGCACAGGTCCCTGAGTGTCCTGGTCACCCTTCTTAGGTCACAGATTGGCTAATTAGTGCCTATAGCACTGATCCTGCCTTTTCTGAGCCTCATGAGGAGTGGGAAATGACCCAGGAGGGTCTGTGGCGACACCTTGATAAAGGTACTATTATAGTTCCTAATGATGTCCAGCTACGAGAGCATATCTTGCACGAAATGCATGATGCTAAGTATGCTGGCCATGGGGGCATCACCAAAACCCTTGAACGTGTGCGTAGGGTGTTCTGGTGGAAAACCATGCGTGCTGACGTTAGACACTATGTGACTAACTGTGATGCATGCCAACGAAACAAAGCGTCACGCCAGGTACCTGGTGGGCTGCTAAATCCCTTGTCTATACCTGGGTACCGCTGGGAATCTGTCACCATGGATTTGGTGGTTAAGCTTCCAGTCGGTGTGCATGGCTACGATTCTATCTGTGTGGTCGTGGATCGTCTATCAAAGATGGTTCACCTAATCCCATGCATTGAGGCCATGGATGCTAAAGAATTTGCTGAATTATACATTGACCATGTATTTAAATACCATGGCCTGTCTAAAGTAACCATCTCTGATCGTGGTGCGACCTTTAACAACCAGTTCTGGATTGAGGTCAGAAAGCTGATAGGCGTAGACCCTGCTTTCAGCACCGCGTATCATCCTCAATCAGATGGTCAGACTGAGCGTACAAACCAGATTGTGGAAGAAATGCTTAGACATTATATCCTACCTACCCAAGAAGATTGGCCTAGGCATTTAGCCTTTGCCGAGTTTGCTATTAATAATTCATGGCAAGAGTCTATTCAGTCCACACCATTCCTGGTGAACTATGGACAGTCACCCATTACACCTGTGTTGCATAAGCTGCCCAGGCCGTGCCTATCTCCCTCCGCTGAGAGCTTCGCCAAGAAGTGGGAGCATGAGGTAAAGCATGCTCAGGAGTGCATGAGGGTGGCTCAGGACCGCCAACAAAGGTATGCGAATAAGCGTAGGCGTGATGTCACGTTCAGCGTAGGTGACAGCGTCCTGCTGAGCACCAAGAACCTGCGCAATGCACCTGGCAGAGCACGTAAGTTCTTGCCTAGGTATGTAGGGCCTTTCAAGGTCACAGGCAAGCTAGGTGAGGCTGCCTACCGGTTGGAGTTACCTCCCACCATGAGCAGGTTACATCCTGTGTTCCATGTGTCACTTCTTAAGAAGTACACTGGCAGCCAGGGGTTTCACCCCCCTCCTGTGATGGAGTGGCTGGAAGATGTGCCTCACTATGAAGTGCATAGTCTGCTGAACCACAGGCAGGTACGTTTCAAGAAGCGTATGGAGTACCTGGTCAAGTGGACAGGCTACGATGACACCTACAACACCTGGGAGCCAGAGGCTATGCTGGCTGGTGCTCCCCAGATCTTGTCTAGGTACAAGGCTGTGCATAACCTGCCTTGATGTGTAAACGTCTCAGTGACCTATGTCACCTTGCCTGGTCCTATGACCATGGTCCCCGTGCGGCACCTTATGGTGATGCATGTGTTTCTGTGGGTGGCTGGTACCCTTATGGGTCAGCCTATATGTCAGTGGTCTCTATAGACTGCGAGTCTCGGTGCTCTGGGTTATTCCAGGTACCTTGGCGGAACGGATCTCTTAAGAGGGGGAGGAATGTGACGGTGCGCTTGTGCGTATCCGTAAACCACACTTTAGCAGAGTGATTGAGGAGGTCAATGGTGGGCTGCTACCAGCTCACCATTCGGGTTCGACTCCCGAGGGTCCCGTTCTAAACCTGGGCTCAGTTGCTGTGCGAGAGTGTGGATAGTAGAGACTGCGTTGGACATTTGTAAGTGGACATGCCGCTCACACTGTAAGATTAAAGGCAGCGGCTACGCCGTGACATTGGCTGTGCAGATGTTGTCTGTAGCATCTGCACAGATGTCGACTATTACATTTGCGGCTTGGCTGTGCAGATGTCGTGGCTTCATCTGCACAGATGTCGACTATTTCATCGACTATTACATCCGCAAAGCACATGCATTGACACCCAAACACCTCGCAACACCCCCGCAAAACACATGTATTGACACCCAAACACCCCGCAACACCTCGCTACACCCCCGCAAAACATATGAATTGACACCCAAACACCCCGCAACACCTCGCTACACCCCCGCAAAACACATGTATTGACGACCAAACACCCCGCAACACCTCGCTACACCCCCGCAAAACACATGTATTGACGACCAAACACCCCGCAACACCCCCGCAAAACACATGTTTGGACACTCAAACATCTCGCAACACCTCGCTACGGGACTTGCAAGCACATGTCTCGATGCACCATCACTCCACTACACCTGAATATGGAAATGCTAAGCAAATGCATTGATGCACCCAATGACCGCAACACACCCCTACGATGTGACAAGGTAGCAACGACACAACACAACAACAAGGTGACACAACACACCACCATCACCATCGCCACACTCAGGTTAAACATGCATCACCATCACCATCACCATCACCATCACCATCACCATCACCATCACCACCACCACCACCATCACCATCACCATCACCATCACCATCACCATCACCATCACCATCACCATCACCATCACCATCACCATCACCATCACCATCACCATCACCATCACCATCACCATCACCATCACCATCACCATCACCATCACCATCACCATCACCATCACCATCACCATCACCATCACCATCACCATCACCATCACCATCACCATCACCATCACCATCACCCCACCCCACCCCACCCCACCCCACCCCAAGGACAACACAACAACATCACAACAAGGCGGCAAGATGACGAGGATGGACGCTACAACAAGGTTGATGCTACACCTCTCCTTAGTGATGTATAACACGGGGTGCAACTTCATAGCCTCCACTTACGTGCTCCCGCTATCCTTCACCCACCACACTACCATTGACTCCCACCTACCACACCTATGCCGTGTCGCGCAACAAGCACGGGCTGACAACCACCCAAGTGCTCCACCATCCAGCTATCGTCCCCTTTGGAGAGGGATGGGTAGGGTCATTGTGGTGTGTGTCCATGGCATGGCCAGGGTGGGCTGGGTGGGCTGCTACTACTGGATCCCACTCCAAGCTGCCCGCTCCGTGTTGCCCGCTCCAGATTGCTACGCCAAGGGTAGGGTAGGGAGACCCCTCACCAATACCAACTGCTCCAAACTTGGCAAACACGCCACCCTCCTCGTCTACGTCATATGGAATGAGGCAGGGCAACTACTCACCACGAAAGGCAACCCACAAGGATGGATGGCTAGCACAGCCACAGCCCTACACCCGGACAGGGAGACACACCCTCTCCTTCGCAGACCCCACAATCAAAAACAGCCAGCCACTCTCCCGAGTGGCCACAAACAGCACCTCCGCCTCCCGCTCGACAGGACTCTACCCACGCTGGGGCACACACGCAGCCAACACCAACTCACACACCACTCCACCACGCTACCACGGATGGCCATCACCGAATGGACCACAGTAGCGTACACTGACGGTAGCTGCATTAAGACATCCGAGCCAGACCCGGCGCGCGTCGGGGCGGGGGTCTATATCCCGGAAAGCAACGCCCAACTTACCATTGCGATGAACGACCTAGAAAACAACACCATCAACAAGGCAGAACTCACAGCGATACACGCGGCACTCAAAGCGGGGGCCAGACGCATCGCCACCGATAGCCTATGCTCTCTCTATCAGATCCGCCGAGCCCTGGCTAACCCGATGTCCCTCATCAATCATAGACACAACGACATCCTGACGGACATCGCCACCCTCATCATCGACAGCCCCGTCACGACCCAATTCTACAAGGTCCGGGCCCACTCGGGCATCATCGGCAACGAAGGCGCTGATGCCCTTGCTAAACATGCAGCGCTACACCCGGAGAAGGCAAACACACTAGAGTACCACCCGACCACACCCAAGGAGAGGGGTATCTGGCTAAACAACGGGACCGACGGCGAAAACCTCGCCCCACTGCCGGACTGCCGACACAGCGTACGAGCACACATGCACAGCAAGCACAAGCTAGGCCTCGCCAACCAAGACAGCATTTACTACCAGATGACCCAAGATATCACCAAAGCCGCGGCAAAAGGAGCGGGCGAAAGAGTGATGACCGATGCGACCATCTCCATCCCCGCGCAAAGGACCGCCCTACTCTACCGTACCGGAGGACTATACAACCAAAAACTAGCTATGCGCTGGAAGCAGGCGACAGACGACCGCTGCCCCCTCTGTGGGGAGGCCGACAGTGCCACACACCTGCTCTCGGGCTGCAGCGAGACCCTGCCACTCGTGCAAGAAAGGCACAACGGAGCTGGCCGCCTCATCGCCAAAGCCATCAGCAAAGGAACCCTGGGCGGATGCATCCGGTTTGCGGACACCGGCAGCTGGGAGAAGGGCGCTAGAGAAAACCTTGACCTCCCTAACGACACACTACACACCACGCTACGGGCACTCGGCATGAAACCAACAGCAACCAAAAACACTACCAGACCGGACATAATCATGGTGGCGCCACAAAGGAAGACAGGCAAACGCGGTAAAGCCACTAAACGGATCACCATCATAGAAATTAAATACTGTGCGGACTCGAGGTGGATGGAGCAACTGGACAAGGCCCTGAACCAACACACAAAACTGGCACACACCATGCGCAAGATAGGCCACATGGTCGAGATCAGACCAATCCTACTGGGTATAGGCGGTATTACCTATGAAACACACACACGTCAACACCTCATAGCCCTTGGGGTCACTCAAACCAACGCCACAAAACTACTAAACAAGCTCACGAGACATGCAGCAGAAGCAGCCCACACCATTGCCAAAACAAGCTATAGACTTAGAGCTACTAGAAAGGGGGGGGGGTAGGGGGTCGGTTACTTCTCGAGCTTGATGGTGGGAGCAGGCCGCGCCCCAGGCGGCTGCTCCTCCCTTAATGCACGCCGGTGAATACCGGCGTAGTCTTCTTCTTCTTCTTCTTCTAGGGTAGGGAGAGGGCTGCTACGCCAAGGGTAGGGTAGGGAGGGGGCTGCAGCGTCGTGCGTGCGTCGTGGGGCGGGGGGTGGGAAAGGGGGGAAGTAGATGGGGTGGCAAACTTGGAGGTGGTGGGACAGGGTAGGGAAGGGGGAAGGGGGAAGGGGGAAGGGGGGGGAAGGGGGGAGAGCTGACCCTGGGACCTGCAGTGAACAAGGAGCATCTTTGCAGTTAGGCTGGGCATCGGACCACTCATGTGCAAGGGCTGGCCACTCACACTTTGCTAGCGCCACTTCTATACCTACCTGGCAGCTTGAGATTAGAAGGTTTTCGTCAGTGGCAAGCAGGCAATGCTGCAGGAGCACGGCTGCCACTGAACAGGAAAGTCACGGGCGCAATCACGATTTGAGCTGTCGATGCCTCCAGCACAACTACTAACACCTAGCAGAGCACTGCGTTGAGGAATCTCAAGCTGACGATGCAGCTTGAGTGTAACCCTAAATACCTACAGTCCTACGGACGCATCAATCATGCAACCATCAGCGCCTAAGCGCTAAGCAACGCGCGGACAGCGCACAGGCAAAACACATGCAGTGGCATACCAACGGTCACGCGCGGCTATGCAAGCCGCCCATGCAAGAAAAGAAAACACGCAACTCCTAACGTCGTCGATCAACACCTTCAACCGCTACCTAATTGTCAACCATATCTACAGGATTCATTGTAGTCACGCATTATGATGACACACGCATTAGGACATGACAGCTGTCGCGCCTGATGACTGCGCTGTGACCTGATGCATATTCCCCCCAGTGCACGAGATGGTGGTTCTCACCGATCAGTGCACTAAATGAAGCAGCATGGGCACAACATGATGATCAGAATGTGCAAATGCATGGTGAACAAACAGGATTTGTATGAAAGCGTAGCATGTGATGATAAGATGAGAGTTCAAGGCAGATGGATGTGTAACATGATGCGAGCAAGAGTCAGCAGACAACTACAAACATACACACAAGACAGCAAGCACAAGCAAGCATCGTCTCCTAGTAAGGCAACCCTAAGCCCTAGTGTTCACGAAGCTGGAGGCATGACTATGTGGGAACCGCGGCTACAACCGGCGCTGGGCAGCTGTCCATGCCGCCGGGCTGGTGGGTAAACCAACTAAACCCTCACCAGCTGACCAGAGACTGCTGGCCTTCCCTCACCCACCCGGCTGTCGCTGTGTTGGGGGTACGGCCTGAAGGCAAGGCCTAGGTGAGGTCACTAGGGTTTGGCGACCCGAGTGCCGGTTAGGAGCAAGCTCCATGCCGGTGCCACCAATGGTAGAAGATGGCGGCGCTGATGTGCGCTAGGAACCAGAAACCAGAGAAGCGGAGAATGAGGTAGTGGGGTGCCACGCCAAGTCAGCTCCTGGCCAGCTCCAGGGTAGCAGCCACCTCCGGATGCACCATGTCCTGGCAGCAAGGCAAGGAAGTGCATGAGCACGGTACACCTCAGGCTGCTGGAACGGCACTCACGCTGAGAGTCGCCCATTAGGTCGGAGGGGCGACATCCCCTTGAGAGGTATCCCGGGCTCGCCCGGTGCGTGAGGACCGCCTGGGCACATGGCCAGCCACATTAGGGTGTAAAGCAGGGACAGGGTGTTGAGTTGTGGGTGTAGCATAGAGAACCGTGCCTTCCGGTTGTAGCCAGCCGCGGTTGCGCAGCACGGTGGGGCTGACAGCATCGGTAACTGTGCCATCCACCCAATCTACGGCAAAGTAATGGGGGTGGAACTGATGGCCCCGGAAGCGCACAACCCCCCACAATTTGCTGGCAGGCTGATACACCACCCGACCGTGCAACTGCTGAGCTGACGCAGCCCTGTCCCGGCCTTGCTTGGCTGTAAACACTTCCCTGAGTGGCGTAGGCTTGGGTTGTCGGGTGCCAGCTTCGATGCGCTGCTGCACATGCTGCACGCTGATGCCCTTAGCATGGCAGGCTGGGCACAACCATGTGCCCTCAGGCACAGCAGCCAGTGGCGGGGTAAGGCAGAAGGTATGGTAGCCAGTGCCGCAATTATCGCACAACAGCAAGCGATCGGCGTCAGCAGGTGACTTGCAGATTGAGCAGGGGAAGTCAACAGCGGGACGAGCGAGAGTGTGGTCGATGGAAGGGTCGATGTCAGGCAGGTGGCAGGGGGCAAGGTTGCACAAATTTTCTGCCATGACCCGCCCACACCTGCCCATGAGGCGAGCCACCCCGTTGCTACCCACTGACACCACCCGGAAGATCTCTGGCCGAGCGCTAAGCTGCAGGGTGCTGCTCTGTGGGCGCTGAGTCCACACAAACATGCCTGGGTGCAACTACCGAGCAACTGGTTTGTAACTGCCGCTGTGAGTTAGGGCGTAGCGCAAGGTGTCACGATGTTGGGCAATGCGGATGTTCCCCATGGCAACAGTTGTTTCACGGCTGAGCACAGCTGAGCGCTGCAAGAGACTAGCTGCGGCCAGCGCTGGGTCGTCAAAGCTGACAGGGCAGGCTATGCGCTCTACTACCGCAGGGGGCAGCACAGGTGCACGACCATACAGCAGAGAGTAGGGGCTGCAGCGCGTGGCTTGCTGGGGTGAGACCCTGTACCCCAAGGCTATGGCAGGCAAAGCCTCATCCCAGGCAGCTGGGTCACCAGCCACAGCAATATGCTTGCGCAGAGCTTCCTTGAAGGTTTGCACCGCCCGCTCTGCTAGCCCATCTGCCTGAGGGTGATGAGGGAGGTGACCCGGTGATCGATCAGGTTGCGCAGGAGCAGATCAGCAAACTCGCCCTTAAACTCCCTCCCCCCATCTGTCACAACCTCGGCGCTGGCGCCAAAACGGCCAAGAACCTGGTGGTTGAAGTGGTACGCCGTGGTGCTGGCCAGGCGGTCAGGGATGGGGACGAGCTCCACGTGCTTGGTGAGGTGCTCAATGGGTTAAGGGGGTTAGGGTTAGGGTTAGGGTTAGGGTTAGGGTTAGGGTTAGGGTTAGGGTTAGGGTTAGGGTTAGGGTTAGGGTTAGCTATAACCTTAACACCAGTTGCTGCCTCCACAGTTCATGCCATATCTTTTTACTGGCTGCATGGAATAAATTGAAACTTGGCTTGCATGGCTCCTGGCCACCATGCGCGCCTCGGGCGGGCCGGGCTGAGAGTGAGGTCCCTCGCGCGTCACACTTGTGCGCGTCTCTCAATGTGTCTCCCTCCCATTCACGGGATACCGCCCTTGAGCGCACTTTAGCCGCTGACCCCCGGGCCTCCCGCGATGCCATGACACGTGGCAACGTCCCGCAGGCCGGAGCAGCGGGGTTCGACTCGCGCCAGGCGCAGAATAAATAAAAATGTCAGAGCCCTCTCACTCAAGTGTGACTTTCGAAGCGCCCCGCGCCGGTCCAAGGGGCGTGACGTGTCCCGGGGGTGCCGGCCGGTCACCCGAGGTCACGGCTCGCTCGCGGAGCCCGTCCCGTGCGCGCCACCCAGCCTGGCACACCCCCACCCACCAAGGGGGGTCACCCACGTAGGTGAACCCCCCCGCCCCCTGCTCAGCTCAGCCTGAAACTCGGTGCACAGCTCCCTCTCACCTCCCCCATGGCACCGCACCAGGTGTGGCTCACCTCCCCACCCGCCCTGCCCGCCTTGTGCCACCCTCAGCCTGGCTCAGTGCCCACGCCAAACTTTGGCGGGGCGTAGAAAGCGCGTTTCTGAGTTTTAATCCACGCGGAGCATACCGCTGGATGCGCCTTGCAAAATGCCGTCGATTGGTGCAGAAATCAGGCCAAACGGCCAAGTCTAGGGTATCCTAGCCCTCCTCAAAGTTTGGACCTATTGGCTGAGGTTAAGGACTTTGAATGTCACTGGAGTGAGCTGTAACTCGGTAGGTAGACGCGTTGTAGTACGTGCTACACGGTGCAACTTGTTTCACAGCCATCCGCCAAGTGGTTGCAAAGTTATAGGGGGGAGAGCGGAGCATGTCAGGTGTGGGTCACCTGGGGTGAGGCCCCTGGGTGCACTGGTGCAAGGCTGAGGTGTGGTGGTGACTAGTTGGAGCCAAAGGGCGAGCCCAAGGATGGGTTAGGGTTAGGGTTAGGGTTAGGGTTAGGGTTAGGGTTAGGGTTAGGGTTAGGGTTAGGGTTAGGGTTAGGGTTAGGGTTAGGGTTAGGGTTAGGGTTAGGGTTAGGGTTAGGGTTAGGGTTAGGGTTAGGGTTAGGGTTAGGGTTAGGGTTAGGGTTAGGGTTAGGGTTAGGGTTAGGGTTAGGGTTAGGGTTAGGGTTAGGGTTAGGGTTAGGGTTAGGGTTAGGGTTAGGGTTAGGGTTAGGGTTAGGGTTAGGGTTAGGGTTAGGGTTAGGGTTAGGGTTAGGGTTAGGGTTAGGGTTAGGGTTAGGGTTAGGGTTAGGGTTAGGGTTAGGGTTAGGGTTAGGGTTAGGGTTAGGGTTAGGGTTAGGGTTAGGGTTAGGGTTAGGGTTAGGGTTAGGGTTAGGGTTAGGGTTAGGGTTAGGGTTAGGGTTAGGGTTAGGGTTAGGGTTAGGGTTAGGGTTAGGGTTAGGGTTAGGGTTAGGGTTAGGGTTAGGGTTAGGGTTAGGGTTAGGGTTAGGGTTAGGGTTAGGGTTAGGGTTAGGGTTAGGGTTAGGGTTAGGGTTAGGGTTAGGGTTAGGGTTAGGGTTAGGGTTAGGGTTAGGGTTAGGGTTAGGGTTAGGGTTAGGGTTAGGGTTAGGGTTAGGGTTAGGGTTAGGGTTAGGGTTAGGGTTAGGGTTAGGGTTAGGGTTAGGGTTAGGGTTAGGGTTAGGGTTAGGGTTAGGGTTAGGGTTAGGGTTAGGGTTAGGGTTAGGGTTAGGGTTAGGGTTAGGGTTAGGGTTAGGGTTAGGGTTAGGGTTAGGGTTAGGGTTAGGGTTAGGGTTAGGGTTAGGGTTAGGGTTAGGGTTAGGGTTAGGGTTAGGGTTAGGGTTAGGGTTAGGGTTAGGGTTAGGGTTAGGGTTAGGGTTAGGGTTAGGGTTAGGGTTAGGGTTAGGGTTAGGGTTAGGGTTAGGGTTAGGGTTAGGGTTAGGGTTAGGGTTAGGGTTAGGGTTAGGGTTAGGGTTAGGGTTAGGGTTAGGGTTAGGGTTAGGGTTAGGGTTAGGGTTAGGGTTAGGGTTAGGGTTAGGGTTAGGGTTAGGGTTAGGGTTAGGGTTAGGGTTAGGGTTAGGGTTAGGGTTAGGGTTAGGGTTAGGGTTAGGGTTAGGGTTAGGGTTAGGGTTAGGGTTAGGGTTAGGGTTAGGGTTAGGGTTAGGGTTAGGGTTAGGGTTAGGGTTAGGGTTAGGGTTAGGGTTAGGGTTAGGGTTAGGGTTAGGGTTAGGGTTAGGGTTAGGGTTAGGGTTAGGGTTAGGGTTAGGGTTAGGGTTAGGGTTAGGGTTAGGGTTAGGGTTAGGGTTAGGGTTAGGGTTAGGGTTAGGGTTAGGGTTAGGGTTAGGGTTAGGGTTAGGGTTAGGGTTAGGGTTAGGGTTAGGGTTAGGGTTAGGGTTAGGGTTAGGGTTAGGGTTAGGGTTAGGGTTAGGGTTAGGGTTAGGGTTAGGGTTAGGGTTAGGGTTAGGGTTAGGGTTAGGGTTAGGGTTAGGGTTAGGGTTAGGGTTAGGGTTAGGGTTAGGGTTAGGGTTAGGGTTAGGGTTAGGGTTAGGGTTAGGGTTAGGGTTAGGGTTAGGGTTAGGGTTAGGGTTAGGGTTAGGGTTAGGGTTAGGGTTAGGGTTAGGGTTAGGGTTAGGGTTAGGGTTAGGGTTAGGGTTAGGGTTAGGGTTAGGGTTAGGGTTAGGGTTAGGGTTAGGGTTAGGGTTAGGGTTAGGGTTAGGGTTAGGGTTAGGGTTAGGGTTAGGGTTAGGGTTAGGGTTAGGGTTAGGGTTAGGGTTAGGGTTAGGGTTAGGGTTAGGGTTAGGGTTAGGGTTAGGGTTAGGGTTAGGGTTAGGGTTAGGGTTAGGGTTAGGGTTAGGGTTAGGGTTAGGGTTAGGGTTAGGGTTAGGGTTAGGGTTAGGGTTAGGGTTAGGGTTAGGGTTAGGGTTAGGGTTAGGGTTAGGGTTAGGGTTAGGGTTAGGGTTAGGGTTAGGGTTAGGGTTAGGGTTAGGGTTAGGGTTAGGGTTAGGGTTAGGGTTAGGGTTAGGGTTAGGGTTAGGGTTAGGGTTAGGGTTAGGGTTAGGGTTAGGGTTAGGGTTAGGGTTAGGGTTAGGGTTAGGGTTAGGGTTAGGGTTAGGGTTAGGGTTAGGGTTAGGGTTAGGGTTAGGGTTAGGGTTAGGGTTAGGGTTAGGGTTAGGGTTAGGGTTAGGGTTAGGGTTAGGGTTAGGGTTAGGGTTAGGGTTAGGGTTAGGGTTAGGGTTAGGGTTAGGGTTAGGGTTAGGGTTAGGGTTAGGGTTAGGGTTAGGGTTAGGGTTAGGGTTAGGGTTAGGGTTAGGGTTAGGGTTAGGGTTAGGGTTAGGGTTAGGGTTAGGGTTAGGGTTAGGGTTAGGGTTAGGGTTAGGGTTAGGGTTAGGGTTAGGGTTAGGGTTAGGGTTAGGGTTAGGGTTAGGGTTAGGGTTAGGGTTAGGGTTAGGGTTAGGGTTAGGGTTAGGGTTAGGGTTAGGGTTAGGGTTAGGGTTAGGGTTAGGGTTAGGGTTAGGGTTAGGGTTAGGGTTAGGGTTAGGGTTAGGGTTAGGGTTAGGGTTAGGGTTAGGGTTAGGGTTAGGGTTAGGGTTAGGGTTAGGGTTAGGGTTAGGGTTAGGGTTAGGGTTAGGGTTAGGGTTAGGGTTAGGGTTAGGGTTAGGGTTAGGGTTAGGGTTAGGGTTAGGGTTAGGGTTAGGGTTAGGGTTAGGGTTAGGGTTAGGGTTAGGGTTAGGGTTAGGGTTAGGGTTAGGGTTAGGGTTAGGGTTAGGGTTAGGGTTAGGGTTAGGGTTAGGGTTAGGGTTAGGGTTAGGGTTAGGGTTAGGGTTAGGGTTAGGGTTAGGGTTAGGGTTAGGGTTAGGGTTAGGGTTAGGGTTAGGGTTAGGGTTAGGGTTAGGGTTAGGGTTAGGGTTAGGGTTAGGGTTAGGGTTAGGGTTAGGGTTAGGGTTAGGGTTAGGGTTAGGGTTAGGGTTAGGGTTAGGGTTAGGGTTAGGGTTAGGGTTAGGGTTAGGGTTAGGGTTAGGGTTAGGGTTAGGGTTAGGGTTAGGGTTAGGGTTAGGGTTAGGGTTAGGGTTAGGGTTAGGGTTAGGGTTAGGGTTAGGGTTAGGGTTAGGGTTAGGGTTAGGGTTAGGGTTAGGGTTAGGGTTAGGGTTAGGGTTAGGGTTAGGGTTAGGGTTAGGGTTAGGGTTAGGGTTAGGGTTAGGGTTAGGGTTAGGGTTAGGGTTAGGGTTAGGGTTAGGGTTAGGGTTAGGGTTAGGGTTAGGGTTAGGGTTAGGGTTAGGGTTAGGGTTAGGGTTAGGGTTAGGGTTAGGGTTAGGGTTAGGGTTAGGGTTAGGGTTAGGGTTAGGGTTAGGGTTAGGGTTAGGGTTAGGGTTAGGGTTAGGGTTAGGGTTAGGGTTAGGGTTAGGGTTAGGGTTAGGGTTAGGGTTAGGGTTAGGGTTAGGGTTAGGGTTAGGGTTAGGGTTAGGGTTAGGGTTAGGGTTAGGGTTAGGGTTAGGGTTAGGGTTAGGGTTAGGGTTAGGGTTAGGGTTAGGGTTAGGGTTAGGGTTAGGGTTAGGGTTAGGGTTAGGGTTAGGGTTAGGGTTAGGGTTAGGGTTAGGGTTAGGGTTAGGGTTAGGGTTAGGGTTAGGGTTAGGGTTAGGGTTAGGGTTAGGGTTAGGGTTAGGGTTAGGGTTAGGGTTAGGGTTAGGGTTAGGGTTAGGGTTAGGGTTAGGGTTAGGGTTAGGGTTAGGGTTAGGGTTAGGGTTAGGGTTAGGGTTAG
>JASKMD010000571.1:0-13262 GCA_030144725.1 Haematococcus lacustris | reverse complement strand
GACAGGCAGGCGGACAGCCGGGCAGGCGGACACTCGGACTGAAACCAGACGGTACTAAACACACCACCAGGCCGGATATCCTCATGGTGCTCCCTCATAAGAAGGCAAGCAAGGAAGGCAAGGACACCAAGCTGGTCAATATCATAGAAATCAAATACTGCTCGGACTCACGGTGGACGGACCAATTAAACAAGGCACTCACTCAACACACCCACTTAGCCGAGACCATACGCAAGGAAGACCATATGGTCGCTATCATACCTATCCTACTAGGCATAGGTGGCATAACCTACGAAGCGCACACACGGCAACACCTCTTGGCCCTAGGGATTACACAGGCCAACACTACCAAGCTGCTCAACAAGTTAACTAGACACGCTGTGGAGGCAGCCCACTCCATTGCAAAGACAAGCTACAGACTCAGGGCTAACCAAGGGGGGGGAGGGTAGGGGGGACGCCTCTTCTTTGGTTGATGGTGGGAGCAGGCCGCGCCCCAGGCGGTAGCTCCTCCCTTAATGCACGCCGGTGAATACCGGAGTAGTCTTCTTCTTCTTCTTCTTCTTTGCCAGGACCCTGTGGTGTGGGGCCAGGACCCTGTGGGCCAGAACCCTGTGGTGAGGTGCCAGGACCCTGTGGTGTGATGCCAGGACCCTGTGGTGTGGTGCCAGGACCCTGTAGACCAGGACCCTGTGGTGTGGTGCCAGGACCCTGTGAGCCACAACCCTGTGGTGTGGTACCAGGACCCTGTGTAGAAAGATACTCGTCGTAGGACCCTGTACAGGGTCCTGGCACACATGGTCGAAAGCATCAAAACGGGGTCAACATGACCAACCACCGGCTATGTAGGAATCCTGACAGGGTTCTATCACATAGGGATGCAAGGAATGATTAAAATATCTACACTCATAGGGTACACAGGACCCTGTACAGGGTCCTACGACCATGGTGACGCTAGGACCCGGTGCAGGGTCCTATGACACGGGCCATAGCTCATCATTGGCTTGGACGTTTTGCATGCCACCTACTAGGTTGGGCAGCTGTAACCACCCTTTACAACCTCTCATACTCACATTTCATGAAAAGTCACTTTGGTCACACGGTGCCAACTCCCTTAGCCAAAATCAGGGTCTCAGCCCCACACCTGGCCCAGCAACTCGACACCGAGTGAGAATTACACTTTGGCCCAAGAGAGTCTTGTCACCCTCTAGGTCACAGCAACCCACATACCAAGTTTCAGACCTCAACTCTCAGGTTTTTCAAGCCAGCCAGGCCTTAATTTGCACGAGTGTTTGACTGGGTGACCGGGTAGCTTGACATGGTGACATGTCCAAGAAGTGCTAGAACCATGGAGGATTGACATGGTATGCAAGGTATGGCAGAATATTTACAAGCACACCCACATCTAGAATATTTATAAGCACACCCACATCCACAGAACTGTGTTTTGCAGCATTGTTTGCATCGGGAAGAAATAAACAATCTTTTTTTTGGGTCGGGAAAGAGTATTTAATTTTGTTTTTCGGGGCTTCGCGAATCAAAAGAGATAGTACGGTATAGGAAAAAATATACCGTACTATCTATTTCGATTCGCGAGGCCCCGAAAACTAAAATTAAATACTCTTTCCCGACCCAAAAAAAACATTGTTTACTTTTTCCCGATGCAAAGTTAGCAGCAAAACACAGTTTTGAGGATGTGGATGTGCTTATAAATATTCTAGACAGCCATCCCTTGCATAACACGTCAATCCGCCATGGTTTAAACACTTCTTGCACAGGTCACCATGTCAAACTTCCCGGTCACCAAGTTTAAGCCATTATGCAAGGGTAGTGTCACCGTGCACCAAGTCTTGACTGTGCACTAGATATGGCACTGAACCTCCCCAATGAAGTCATGGTGCTCCTGTGGCTGCTTGCAGTGCCGGCATATCTCTGCATCTTCCTCTGAACACTCAAACTTGCGTGCCCTTGCAGTCACCCATGCTGCAGCTTTGGCCAAGGCAAAGACCCAGTAGCTGACTTGGTGCGGCCAGCCACCCCGGCTGCTGCCCTGGCCTTGCCAACCACCCCAACAGCTGACTTCTTGCAGCCAGCCACCCCGGCTGCTAACTTGCTACCTACCCACCCCTCGTTGCTGGCACTGTCATCATCGTTGCTGCCGTCGTCGCCGCTGTTGTTGCCGGCGCTGCTTGTGTTAGCGTTGCTGCTGTTGGCGCTGCTGCTGGTGTTGTACACCAACCGTGCCTGCTTGTGTGTGGGAGTGGGCGTGGCTTGTCCTGTTGGGGCTGGCTTAGGCTTGTTCTTGTCGCGGCTGGGTCGCGGGCTAGCCCGAGCCCAATGCTAAGATCGAGAGCCCTTCGATGGAGCATTTCATCATGTTGGTCAACCTGGCGTAGCAAATTCTCAGCTGCGCCAACGGCACTGATGCCACGGACCACGAAGCGGTCCATCGCAGCATCATTTACGCAGGTCAAATAATTGTTAGATCACTTCGCGATTTTGAAAAAAATCACATTGTTTACTCGTTCGCGACTTCGCGAGGCTAAAAAACAATTCGCGGACGCGAATCGAAAGAGAGAGTACGGTAGGCGTCAATATTTTTACATAACTCGGGTCAGTTTACCAAGGCCGCAAAGTGCTAGCAGCCAGATCCGCGTGTTCCGCAGGTCGCGAGTGTGCTAGTTGCATGTATGGCTTGCACGTCGCAACTTGCAAGTCGCGAGTTTTTCAAAAACAACTGCCTTCCGCTACTGATGCAACCTCAACGTACATATGCGACGCTACGCGATAGCTTATCGAACATATTGCCAGGCTGGCATGTCTACTTATAAGTGCCAGGCTGGCATGTTGACTAGAAGCTACGTCTTTCGTCGTTTTTCAGGTCGGAGTAAGCCGCTTAGGAGAGGGATGAGGTTATAGGCTAGTTGAGGCAGTCGATGTGTGTCGACCGGCAACGCATAATGGTTGAGCGGCAAAGTGCACTTTTTGATAATGGTCGAGCGGCAATTGATAATTGTCGAGCGGCAAAGTACAATTCTCGCAATCAGTGTCGGGAAGCGTTTATAGAGCGGCTGTGTTGAGAAGGGGTGAAAGCGTTGGTCAACGGGATATACGGTGTTGGTCAACGGGGGATGGGGGCGGTTACGGGATTGGGGAACCTCAAATATACTAGATAACCGCCTTGACCTCGCGCATTATGCGAACTAATGGTCTCGTCCTCGGCTCTGCTACCATACATCCCTCGGCTGCGCCTCGGGATGTATGTCCGCGCCACCTCGGCCTCGGCCATTAATTTCGCATAATGCTCTCGGACCGCCAATTATCTACTACTTACCATGTCAGTCTAGCAAGCCATGTCAGCCATGCAAGCCATGTCAGCCCTGGGAGCATAGCTGCAACTGAGCGTCCATCTGCCTGCTGTGCTGCTTGCTCCCAAGGCCTTGCAGCCTAGGCAACACATGCGAAACCCCTAGGCAACACACGTAACAGCACAAGAGGCAAGTGGCTGGATGCTGTGGGTTAAGGAGTGCAGCAGCATTCCTAGGGGTTAGGGTCACAGCAGGGAGGTCACTCCCCTTCCCTCCTTCCCTGCAACCTGCACTCTGACCCTAGCGGGCGTTGTCGTCCTTGCGCATGCTTGCTAAGCCTCAGACCCACTCTCTGCCCTGCTCTGACCCAGCCCCTCTCTTCTGCCCCTCAATCCCTGCCGCTGATCCTGCCTGTGACCAATGCCCCGCAGCCTTGCATCAGGCAGTTGAAGGAGCAGAGCCCCCGGCTATTAGGCTGCCTACACATGCTAATCACCAGGCTGCTACCAATGAGGTCAACCTAGCTGTGCGGTGGTGGGCTCTCACTCTTGGTGGTGTGGCCTCCTTGACAAGTATCAGACACGACACGAGTACCAGACCAGGATTCTGAGGCCAGCCTAAGGCACGTTCACACCCTGGCCAGGGTTGACCATCCTAATTGCCAGCACTTGGGCAAGGCACTGGCACTCTTGCTCCCTTGCCCTTGAGCCAGCCTCTGGTACTCTGGCTGCTGTTCCTTAGTCCAGGACTCGGACCATGGCCAGGTTAATGCCTGCCCACCCGCCCAGCCTTCCAGCCAGGCAGGCCGGCTGCCCTCACTTGTGTCCTTCTCACTGGCTGCCCTCACTTGTGTCCTCTTGTGTCCCTCACTCCGGCTGCCCTCACTTGTGTCCACTTGTGTCCCTCACTTGTGTCCTCTTGGAGCGGCCGGTGATGATGTTGGCCACCAGCTTCAGCCAGCTCTTGTCCACGCATGAATCAGCAGGGCAGATGGCACCACAACACCACGGCAACTCAGTTCAGCAGTTAAGCTGGTGATGCCATGACAGCCTGCAGCCTGTGGTGCCCAGTGTGTGCTTGGTGCCGCCCAGGCAGCACCACCAGACGACGGGCAGCTGGCCACAAAGCAGCCTCACTGACACCAGGACAGGGCAGCCAGAAGCAGCCAAGGGGGCGAAACACTGGCAAAGGCAATAAGCGCGTCTGCATTAGACTATATTGAGTGATGAAGGCGGTCTGGTGTATCAGGTGGCATGGTGACAAAGACGTCAAGCATGCCCTACCCTACTTGCTCCCGCTGGCTCACAGGCCGAGTCATCGTCTCAAGGCGGTCTTGCTACCCCGCAACAGCTCTTGCGTTGTCCTTACCAAAGTGTATGCATAAAGAAGGCAACTTGCGTTGCTACTTCCCAACACCTCTTGCACAAGGGCCTCAGGGCCAATGCAACGATCACAAACACCAGCGGCCCAGGTCCGCCATCATGTGTCATCACCAGAAGTCCTAAGTCTCACTTGGGTAGACAGGCAGGGCAGCCATTAGGTCTCTATTCACACCCAGTGCTCTATTCGCACCCAATGTGGCGGCGTGTTGTTGGCAGCGGCTCACCAGGTCCTGTCAATGTCAGCAGCGGGACCGGCTAAACAGACACCACTATTGTCGAGCTGGCTACTGCATCGCCGTAGTTGCTATACGCACTGAGCATCTGCGGGCAATGGCAGTGAGAGCAGGAGGGAAGCCGGCAAACCGTGAGGGTCTGCAGGCAAGGGAGGGCAGGAGTACGCTAGGAGTGTAGGGTTACAAGCCAAGCCAAGGGCCTCGGGGCCAACGCAACGATAGAGGACCTGGGTGAATCCCCTACACACAGGGTGCATTGCCAACAACATCCTCTGTAGTGTTACATGATGCAGCGTGCAACTGTAGCTGTAGCTGCATCGGTGGCCCTACAATGGCTAGCCCTCGGGAAATGTCCGCCTGACCTCTGTCCCCTTCTCTACCTTTGCCTACCTCATCCTGCAGGGCAGGGCCGCTGCCAGGGGCTCACCAACAGTCAGGTCATTGGTCAGGGTCCAGACAGCAATGTTGAGCAGCAGGGGCATTGCTGGGCAGTAAGCAGTGTGCCATGCAGCCGCCTGCGGCCTGCTCACCACAAAATAGGTCCAGCCATTATTCAGTGTCATGGTCAAGGTTGACAGCTGTGCGCCAGAGGAGCAGGTAGGGAAGACGTCATTGTTTTCAGCCACCTGTGCATGCAAATGCACATCCAAGGCGTCACCACCACCGCTGCCTAACACACCTGGTGATGCTGCCGTCCCTGGCAGTGAGTGCAGCAGGGCAGGGGGTAGCAGAGCAGCAGGCAGAGTGGTGCTCTGGGTGGCAGTGACCCCCTATGAGCCCGGCACACTCCTACAAATTAGTCCCTGCATTCTTCCCTGCATTCTTTGCCAACCTTGTCTGATCGGGCTGAAATTTTGATAGATGGTGTTTGGCAGAAAATAAAACATATTATTTTTTGAGGAAATTTTTCAAAAAACGATATGTTTTATTTTCTGCCAAACACCATCTATCAAAATTTCAGTCCGATCGGACAAGGTTGGTCAAAAGTGCAGGGAAGAATGCAGGGATTAATTTGTAGGAGTGCAGGCTGACCCCTGACCACATCCCCCTCACAGCCAGCTCGGCCCTGACCCCAGACTGTGACATTTGCCCTGCCTTCTTCTCTGTCTCCTCCCCAGCCTCCTTCCTGAGGGGACCCACCGGCCCATCATATCCCCCA
Source organism: Haematococcus lacustris (assembly GCA_030144725.1). NCBI lineage: Eukaryota > Viridiplantae > Chlorophyta > Chlorophyceae > Chlamydomonadales > Haematococcaceae > Haematococcus > Haematococcus lacustris. Next base: position 7,183 of record JASKMD010000571.1, on the reverse strand, counting down.
CAGAGGAGAATGCTATCAGCCGTGGCTGTCTGGTACAAGACTAGTAGAGAGTTCCAAGCAGGAGCCCCTGCAGCAACCACACCAGCAAGATGAGCTCAGGAGCATGTGGGGCACAGCACTGCCAGGCAGAGGGCCAGGCAATAGCTGAGAGCAGGGCAGAAGCAGGACAGGGATTTCAGAGTAGGCCAGGGACGGCTGAGCTGAGCAGGCGGCCTGCCCGCTGCACCTTGGAAGCAGGTGGAGAAGGTGACGGCCCGGCCATCGCCTGTGATGGGGCCAAACACCAGGGCCTGGTTCCCCATATTGTTGATGCTGTTCACTGGGAATGGACCGTTAACGTAAACTGATTGTCCTGCACGGCACCCCACCCCACACAGCACGACACGCTTGAGTAGAGGCTAAGCTGCTGGATCAGGCTAAGCTGCTGCTCCTCCATACCACCTGAGCCCTGCTGCTCCATACCCACCTGATGCTGGGAGTGTGACTGGAGTAGGGTAGCCACAAAAATAAGGCAAGGGGGGAGGGGAAGGGGGTGAAAGGGGTGGGGGAGGGGGGGGCAATGGAGGTGGTGGGGAGGGGAAGGGAGAGGGGGGGTCAGGTGGTGATGGAGAGGGGGGGGGGGGAGGGGGGGGGAGGTGGTGGGGGAGAGGGGGGGTCAGGTGGCGGGGGAGAGGGGGGTCCTGGTGGTGGGGGAGAGGGGGGGTCAGGTGGTGGGGGAGAGGGGGGGTCAGGTGGCGGGGGAGAGGGGGGGTCAGGTGGCGGGGGAGAGGGGGGTCCTGGTGGTGGGGGAGAGGGGGGGGGAGGGGGGTGGGGGAGAGGGGGGGTCAGGTGGCGGGGGAGAGGGGGGGTCAGGTGGTGGGGGAGAGGGGGGGTCAGGTGGTGGGGGAGAGGGGGGGTCAGGTGGTGGGGGAGAGGGGGGGGGAGGGGGGTGGGGGAGAGGGGGGGGAGGGGGGTGGGGGAGAGGGGGGGTCAGGTGGCGGGGGAGAGGGGGGGTCAGGTGGTGGGGGAGAGGGGGGGGAGGGTGGTGGGGGAGAGGGGGGGGAGGGTGGTGGGGGAGAGGGGGGGCCAGGTGGCGGGGGAGAGGGGGGGTCAGGTGGTGGGGGAGAGGGGGGGGATGGTGGTGGGGGAGAGGGGGGGTCAGGTGGTGGGGGAGAGGGAGGGGATGGTGGCGGGGGAGAGGGGGGTCCAGGTGGTGGGGGAGAGGGGGGTCCAGGTGGCGGGGGGGAGGGGGGCCCAGGTGGTGGGGGAGAGGGGGGGTCAGGTGGTGGGGGAGAGGGGGGGGATGGTGGCGGGGGAGAGGGGGGGCCAGGTGGCGGGGGAGAGGGGGGGTCAGGTGGTGGGGGAGAGGGGGGGGATGGTGGTGGGGGAGAGGGGGGGTCAGGTGGTGGGGGAGAGGGGGGGGATGGTGGCGGGGGAGAGGGGGGGGATGGTGGTGGGGGAGAGGGGGGGTCAGGTGGCGGGGGGGAGGGGGGCCCAGGCGGTGGGGGAGAGGGGGGGTCAGGTGGTGGGGGAGAGGGGGGGGATGGTGGCGGGGGAGAGGGGGGGTCAGGTGGTGGGGCAGAGGGGGGGGATGGTGGTGGGGGAGAGGGGGGGTCAGGTGGTAGGGGAGAGGGAGGGGATGGTGGCGGGGGAGAGGGGGGGTCAGGTGGTGGGACAGAGGGGGGGTCAGGTGGCGCGGGGGAGGGGGGGCCCAGGTGGTGGGGGAGAGGGGGGGGTCAGGTGGGGGGGGAGAGGGGGGGTCAGGTGGCGGGGGAGAGGGGAGGTCAGGTAGCGGGGGAGAGGGGGGGTCAGGTGGCGGGGGAGAGGGGGGGGTCAGGTGGCGGGGGAGAGGGGGGGGGATGGTGGTGGAGGAGAGGGGGGGGATGGTGGTGGGGGAGAGGGGGGGTCAGGTGGCGGGGGAGAGGGGGGGGTCAGGTGGCGGGGGAGAGGGGGGGTCAGGTGGTGGGGGAGAGGGGGGTGATGGTGGCGGGGGATAGGGGGGATCAGGAGGTGGGGGAGAGGGGGGGGGGAGGGGGGGGGGCAGGTGGTGGGGGCGACGGGGGGGCAGGTTGCGGGTGAGATGGGGGGGAAGGTGGAGAGGGACTTGGTGGCGGCTGCAAACAGAGCAGCAACATGCAAGGAGTGAAAGCAAGAGGGCATCATATGTGTGAGAGAGCTTGGGCTGGTAATGTTGTTGGGAATGTGTCCCTGAGTGCGCTGCCATCACCCACCAGGGGGTCCAGCGGGAGCAGCTGGGAGTTCGAGGGGGCTGAGGGGGGGCTGTTGAGGGGGGCTGGGGGGTGGGGGCCAGGGCTTGGGCTGGGAGGTTGTGGGGCAGGGGTTGAGGGGGGGGGCAGGAGGGGGTCCTGGGTTAGGGGGTGGTCTGCATGAGGACATGTCAACGTTTGGCCAGCCAGCTCAGCAGACAGGACGGCATGGAATGTGCTGACCAGCCCACTGCTAGGCTAGGGATAGGGTTCAGTGTCAGTGACAGTGTGGTGTTGATCAGGGGTGCTTGCACTGGGGCTATGCACTGCCAGGCACCCTACAGAGAGACAAGCTTGGCACTCAGCTTCGCACCCAACATCCGTGCAGCTGCACCAGCACACTGCAGCGGTCACGGTCACTCACAAGGGGTGCGGGGGGTGAGATCGGGGGAGGGAATGGGAGGCGGTGAGCACTCAACAGCCCTGTAGCCCTGCATGCTCCAGCTAGTCACACTTACAGGGGATAAGGAGAAGGAGGCGTAGAGGGGGAAGAGGGTGAGGGCGGCGGTGAGCCGGGCAGCAGTGCAGCCTGGCAGCTTTGGAAGGTCATGGCGTAGAGGGTGAAGAAGGGCAGTGAGTCCCGGGTCATCAGGGCGCCGCGGCTGCAGGCAAGCAGCACAGTTTGAGAGCCACCCACTACACTCTCAGCCCAGCAGCCAGTTTTAAAGCTGGCCAGGATCACCTGAGTGGTGGCAGGCAGGTGGTAATCAATATGCTGCAGTTTGAGAGCAGAGTGATGGCAGGCGTGGTGATCGCTCTGCTACCAGAGTTTTCCCCCAGAATTGCCCAGGTCCACCATCACCAGAAGTGTCATCACTAGAAGGTGTAATTGAGGCCAACAGGCAGGGCAGCCATCAGGTCTTCATTCAAACCCATTGCTACCAGTCGGCTAGTGTCACTCCTGTTCACACCTGTCAGCTGTGGGCACGCTGCATCTCAATATGCAAGCTCTGCTGCCCTCCTGTTTCAGGAGCTGACATCACACCTGATTAGCTTTGTCGCACTCACCAGTCAAGCAGCAGCTGCTCCAGTGGTCCTGCAGTGGATGCCAGCCTGCAGGGGGCAAGGGCTCCGCACTCGGTACTGGTGCATGAGCTGTGCAGGTCACATGTGCTGGGGCTGGCTGGCAGCATGGGCCAGTTTGACGGCCAGAATGAGGCACAGCTGGTGTCATGAACAGCTGATACTCAGTGGTGTGACCCACCTGTCAGGTTCAGGGCCCTGCAGGGCGATGCTGACCAGCAGTGTGGCCACGCTGTCATTGACCTCTGCCTCCCTCAGGGCCCTGCGCTGGCTGAAGGACATGCCCTGGGTGCGGTTGCCAGCGCAGAAGTCTAGCATCTGCACCGTGATGCTGCTGTCCTGTAGGTAATCGCGCAGCAGCTGGGACACCTGCACGGCACAGGGGCAGGCAGGGGGCAGAGGGTGCTGCAGGGCAGGTGGGGCAACAGGGGTCATAGGTCAGGATGGCAACGGGAGCAACTCGCGTCGGCTTTGAAGTAGGCCAGGCCCGGCATCAGCTCCTTGGCGGTGAGCGAGGTGTTTAGCAGCGCAGTGGTGTTGAGGGCCAGCAGCTGCGAGGCGCACATGCCCGGGGCAGAGAGGCCCTGCAGGCTCAAGCTGGGCGCCTGCTGTGCCTCGAGCAGCGCCTGAATGCCAGAACCCCAGCTGGTCAAAAGCGACCACATGTCCAGGCCGTAGAAGGTGAGCAGGAGCGGGGTGCCTGTCCAGCTGTATCGTCCAGACGTCGGGGAAGGCGTGCGCGGTGAGGGTATAGCAAGGCTGTTTCTCAGCTGCACGCCCTCAGCATCTGCTAGGAATGCACGACAATGCGCAGTGTCGATTACAAAGTCCCCGTGGGAATCAAAAGGTTGCCGGGCGGTCAAAGGCTTGCTCTCGTCTTTACCAGTCTTTGCTCCCTTCCTCAGCTCCGTCGTCACCACCGCAGCAACTATTGTGACCACCGCAACCACTGCCAGGGCCGGGATCACCACCGGCTTTAACTTTGACCAGCTTGGTAGCCGCATTGTCACGGCTTGGTGTGTACCGCTACTATGCTACTAGCGACACGACAGCGGAACACAAATCCGAGCTTTCACACGTCTCATTTTCCGACAAAGCTGTTCAGGCCGTCCTGTATCCCTATCCTGCTTTGTTAGCGTAGTGGGTTATGCTGGTGTTCTTTGCTGTTATTAGCAAGGGTGTATGACAATGATCAGCTGCTCAGCTGGGTGCATCTGTGTCAATACAACTTCAATGCCAGCGACGGCTTCATGTAGGCTGTGAGCCATGTGCAAGCCATGTGCAAGCCATGTCAGTCATGCAAGCCATGTCAGCCCTGGTATCATAGCAACACACAGCAACACGCAGCCTTGCATCAGGCAGTTGGGGGAGCAGAGCCCGTGACAGCCAGGCAGGCCGGCTGCCCTCACTTGTGTCCTCCACTCTTGGAGCGGCCGGTGATGATGTTGGCCACCAGCTTCAGCCAGCTCTTGTCCACGCTGCTGCCGGTCAGGTCGCACACCTACAGGCAGGCAGGGGCAGGTTAGGGCAGGCAGCGGGCCCATGTATTGGGTGGCATGGCAGGGAAGGGCAGGCAGCATGCCCTGGCACGCCCAGGCAGCAGATAAGAAAGCAAGAGCATCAAAAGCAGGCAGCAGGGGCCACAGGAGCAAGGCTACTGCGCTACGGCCTTCATTCATACTAAGGTAGGTGTTGAGGGATGCGGGGTCGATATCAGGGCACTGACCTGAAGCACGGGGTTAACCTGCAGCGCATCACACAGCGCCTTGGCACCCGCGTCCCCCACCCTGGTATGGCTCAGGTCCAGCCGGGTCAGCTGGCGGTTGCCAACAAGTGCCTGCAGGGCACCACCCCTACCAATGTCACTGCCGCTGTCATTGTGGCCAATCCAACAGCACTTGGAAAAGAACGAGCCCTCCTCCCTCCTCCCTCCTCCCTCCTCCCTCCTCCCTCCTCCCTCCTCCCTCCTCCCTCCTCCCTCCTCCCTCCTCCCTCCTCCCTCCTCCCTCCTCCCTCCTCCCTCCTCCCTCCTCCCTCCTCCCTCCTCCCTCCTCCCTCCTCCCTCCTCCCTCCTCCCTCCTCCCTCCTCCCTCCTCCCTCCTCCCTCCTCCCTCCTCCCTCCTCCCTCCTCCCTCCTCCCTCCTCCCTCCTCCCTCCTCCCTCCTCCCTCCTCCCTCCTCCCTCCTCCCTCCTCCCTCCTCCCTCCTCCCTCCCCGCCCCTACCTCCCCCTCAGCACAACCTCCCCCTAATCCCAGCTAGTCGCTCCCCCTCCTGCTCCACTCACCTGAGCCAGGCCCACCGCTGCCTTGTCCTCTGCGCCCGTGCGGCTAACATTGAGGCTGCGCAGAGTAGTGTTGGCCTTGAGGCCGCGAGACAGAGACTCAACACCTGTGTTGGTGCAAGATCACGGGAAGGGCAGGCAGGCAGGTAAGCATGTGGTCGGCGCAAGCATTAGGGATGGCAGGTCTGGCAGCGGCAAGGGCAGGGTATGCCCAGGCCGATCAGGTCCCAATGCCTGGCCCTGGCCAAGCCCTGGCTAGACCGTATGTGGACCGTGGCAGAGCTGGAGGTGTAGTGAAGCTGAGGCACTGCAAAATCAGCGGCCACTGCAGAACCTGTGGCGCTGCTCTGCACTGCAGTCTGGCAGCCTGGCAGGCCCTGCACCTCACGTCGGACATTTTCCCCCGGATCATCGAAACCTGTCGGTTTTTGCAAAATCGATGGGGTCATCGAAATAGGATCGATTGCGATCGAAGGCGGTCGAAGCTGGTCGAAATCTGTCGAGCGACCGATGGGCTGGCCGCCAGTGACTTCCCCCGGGTCATCGAAACCTGTCGGTTGTCGCAAAGTCGACGGGATCATCGAAATAGGGTCGATTGCGGTCGAAATTAGTTGAAAGCTGCCGAGCAATCGACGGGCTGGCCGCCAGAGACTTCCCCCGGGTCATCGAAACCGGGTCGATTGCGGTCGAAGTTGGTTGAAAGCTGCCGACCAATGGGCTGAGACGGGCGAGACCGGCAACAGGCATCTCAGGTCGTTGCGGTGCATTTACTGAGGCAACTTATTGAACACACTAGAGGTGGTGCGAACCCAGCAGGCCATCTATATAACACGGATGGACTTTCAGGTTGTTAACCCGACCCGACCATCTATGCAACACGGTCCAAGGTTACAAACTTACGGGTTGCATGTATGTTTCGCTAAGGAAGCGCGAAGGCAGCAAAGGACAGGACAGGATCGCGAAGGACAGCACACTGCCACACCAAACAGGAGGAGCTAGCAGCCAGGAGGAGCTAGCAGCCAGGAGGAGCTGGCAGCCAGGAGGAGCCAGGAGCAGCCAGGAACAAATCGCAGCCAAAGGCGTAGCTACGAGCGAGCCAGGCGTCGCCAGCCAGCAGCCATAGCAAGCATGCGACCAGGTTGAGCGAAAGGAGCAAGATTAAGAGTAGAGTAGTGAGGAGCAAGGTGCGGCGCTCATCGATTTTGTGGCTCATGTTGCGTGCCTTGTAGCTGAAGAAGAACTCCAGACAGAAGATTTAGACGTGCAATTACGGAGGAGCTTCCACAGCCTACCACGCACCGGGAAGGTACGATGATCATCGACAAATGCAAGCTGGCCTCTAATGAGCTGGCGAGATAGCAACTATTGGTAAAGAATGTATTTCTCATGTTGCATGGGTTGCTTGCAGGTGGATTGGAGGTGGAAGTGGATTGGAGGAGCCTGGAGATCGACAGCAATCGTAATTCAGAATCCAAGAAGTGCAGCCAAGGGAAGCAGCTTGGCAGAGCAGCCATGAGCAGCCAGGAGCAGCAAGGAGCAGTTGGAAGCGGCAGCGATGAGCAGCAACCTCCCCCCCTTGCCGCCCCCCCCCTCACCCCACACCAAACCCCATTTCCCCCCCCTAGAAGAAGA